>NBZA01004129.1:49809-61097 GCA_003054995.1 Aleochara bilineata | reverse complement strand
GATATGATATTAACGGTCTCAAGTCTACCTTAACAACTGATGGTCAGTTGGCCATCGTTGCACCCAAAGTCAGTGATGATAAAGTTTCCGAAAAAGTCATTAACATCGAGCGTCTTCCTGTGAAAGAGGAAGGACCCAAATCAAAGTAAACATTAACTGGCAGAAGCATTTAGATTAACTTTTATATTAATACCGGTTGTGTTCCTTGTTCTTTATTTATTATGAGCTAATTTTCGATGGTTAAATAAATTATTACACTTTAAATCAATGGTTCCCCACCTGTGTTGTGCCATGCCCCACTTTAGCTTTTCAAAAGTTCTTATGTCCCCACTTTATGTATCATTTGCCTCCCATATGTAACATTTGCCCGGTTTGCACGGAGCAAATGGGTTAAACACGTGTCGAGTACATCTTTTAATTGCCCCTCTTAACTCTCAAATTGCCCCCCTATGGGGCATAGACCCCAGTTGGGAAATACAGCCCATTGCTAAAATAGCACATATAAAATATCAACATACAATGAATGAACCTAGAAGTTAACGTAACAAAATTGAAATTATTCATAAATATAGAAAGAACAGCATAATACCTGGACCAGGGGTTCTCAAACCTTGAAGTATTGCGACTGACTTAAACATTATAGTGGGTACCAAGACCCCCACTCCTCTTGCTTTTGCCTAGTGCAGAGGTCGGGAACCTTTTAGACCCAAAAGCCAAAAGTAACAATTTATACCATTTTTTAGGTTCGAAAGAGCCACTAACATCGAAAGAGCCGCAGGTTGCCGACCACTGGCCTAGTGCAATATGAAGCAAAAAATGACCTACAGTTTGCGAAACCCTCATCTGAACCTTCTTTCATCGCTTCAAAGGTCCATAACTTTTGAATTGGAGAGAAAACTAAACGATGATGAGTAACCTTTGTGAAAAATATACATATGAAAATGTATAGTTTGCTAGAGTTGGTAGACTCCATTAGTAGATATTGCATGGCCATTTTGTTATTGATATTATCTGTCATGGCTTTAACCAAATGATACAGAGATTAATATATTTTTAATTAGTTATGTGCTAACAATAATTGAACAACGAAGATCTTTAAAATATAAAATATGAATGACTATTCAATTCAACAGCGGTTGAACGCAACATATTATTTGTTCGTAGATAGATCTATAGATCTATTGTAATAATTTGTATTATTCTAGTTTTAGAATATTATTTAAGAATTAATAATAGTAATAACGCATTTATTGAACTATCAATTTCAGGAATAATACAGGTGATAAAATTATGCATTTTTGGGTGAATATATATTATATATTCGGATTATTATTCACTTATTACAACAAATATTAGTAAATAATTCAATTAATCAAATAAATTATAAAATTCTACTAAGCATTTGATGAACCTATTAGAGACTTTAATTTTGATTCTATTAATTGAACGCGGTGAATCAATTTGTCTCTCGCTCGGTATTCATCATAAGGGACGGATATTACTTTCATGCCAAGTTGTTCTAACAATCGTCGTTGAAGTACTACCCCTCCGATAGGTTCCACACGTCCTTGGGTCATATCATGGTAATCATGAACCATAAATGCAACCCTGATAAATAGTATAAAATCAATATTAAATATTACGCAAATAAATGTTTGAATATTAAAAACTTACCTCGTATGACCAGATTCACCCGCATATTTATCAAATAAAACCGGCATACCTTTTTGATCAATAATGCACTGGCAATCTAAAATTAGCCAATTATTTCTATGGCCACCATTGCCAATATCGTATGTACATACCTATTAGAAATCCCATGTTTGTGTTTACATTACATTTAATGTATTCCTCATTTTTCATGAAGTTCTTAAGAGTGTCAAGAAGAGAAGTGACCATTTCTTCTTTTTCTTTAGTTCGCGTTAAGGGTGTATCAAAAATGGCGTGACCTTCTGGTAACTTTCGCTTTTTACTGACAGCATTTATATGTAATACTTTAACTTTGCTTGGAATTGTATCACACGCACCAATAAATTCTTCACTTAGGACACTCTCAATGTGTTGAACGTTTGCCTTATTTAATATGACCAATGACCAAACAAAGTCTAACCATACACTGGTTTTTTGCGCTTCTTGTTGTGTCATATAAGGTAAAAGAACCTCAAATAATTTTGGGGCACACACTGGTTGATAATTTAAGGTACCTAAGGTAAGAAACATGGCAAAAAGGTCTTGTGTTCTGCACGATGAAAAGTTATCAAGCATCCACGTACAAAGTACATCCATAGTTCCACCTAAAACATTGCATTATTAATTACTCTTTATACTAATTAAAGTTGTATTACTTGTTTCCTTATATCTCAATATTCCAAAACTAGTTATAATTGAAGCTATCACGGAGCTCTTCTTAATATGCAGGTTAAATCCTTGTAGAATATCATTTGAAATTTTCGAGAGCAAATTTTGATCAGGAAAATTTAATATACACATACTGTATAATAAATCTGCAGATTGTTTCAAGTCCAACTTTTGGTTACTCTTTGTTATATTGAAAGAAATTGAACGTAAAAGCATTGGCGATCGACGTTTCTTAAATGCCAGTGTTTGCATTACCTAAAATACTCAAACGTGTAATGTTTTACAATTTGTCAAAGGGATAGATGATACCTTGACCATTTGTGGCAATGTGATTGATTCAATAAGTTTAGCAGCCTCATCATCAGCAGCTACATTCATTATCATAGATAAATCTTCACTCCTTGAAACAACATTACCAACTTTCTTGTTATTTCCTACTGATTTCGTTAAAACTTTACAAAGTTTTATAAATCTGACATCCGATTCAAAATCAGCCAGCTTCACTTTACCACTTGACGACCAATCAGCTAAAACCGAAACCACTTTTAAAGCATGTTTCCTGGAGACGCCTGATCCATTTGATATTGATAACAGTTCGTCAATATTCTTAGCATTCTCAATGCGATGGTCCGTGAAGGGAGTTTTAATATCACTTTGTGAATTAACGTCATTTGATAGCGAAGCAAATGCAGCGGACACAATGCTATTAGAACTTTTCGTTCCTTTCGGTTTGGAAATGGTTGCATGCGGGTCACTGGTCGCCTTTAACTCTGCGGATACTGACGAGAGTTTTATTCTTGCTGATGAATATATCACAGCATTACTCTTGGCATGTCTTACCAATGCTCGGGTAAAATTAAACATTTTCACACAAGCACGTATTGATTCCTAAAAACACACTACTAGTATTTTATAGTTCAATAAAGTAATCAAAACTGTATTGTTAGTACATTACCTTAGGAATTATAATAATGTATAGGGACTTAAGAATGCCGAATTTGTTCACATTTGTGGCATAACATGGGTTATAACCTTACTTTTTCACTCGATATTCTTTTAGTTAGGCAACTAAGTTACCTCTATTGAATGTTACTTATTACTAAATAATCAAAAATAAAACTAATACAATAATTTTCTATTGCCAAAATAAACACCAATTATATAAATTAATCAATAACATCATAATCGGTTTTAGATGCATCAAACTCAGCCTGGAACGCAGAATTTATAACACGCAAAATCTCCATCGTTTTCCACTGGTTTACGACCAATCTTATCATATTAGAAATAAGACAAATTCTGAGAATGAGTGAAGTAGTATAGTAGAGCACACTAATCCAAGATTCAATGGCAACGTGTTGATTTATCATACTGAAGTTATTCGTAAGTTCTATAAAGCTCACGTAGTATGCATTGTACATGTTACATAAAATCCAAGGAATGGTATATATCCATTTAAACTGCAAAGATGTATAAAAAAGTTATATGCTTTCCAGAATACAATCAGAAATATACTAAACCTGTCGAAGACCTATGATTAGGGGTAAGGTTACACCCATTGCAGACGTCAAACATTTTCTTGATAGTTTCATACGAGGAGCTATAAAATACTTAGAATTAAGGTACTTATGAATCATTTTACCCAATATTGTAATTACCTAATAATTTCTTATCAATGTTAATATTCAATGAAATAATTAACGCATTTAATATGAAAAGTAACGCTGTCCAAAAATTGATTATGTAGCTGCTGTTTATTTCAATTTTTGTGCTCAGTCTCCTGCGTTTCTTTGAAAATAGACGTTCGCGCTCCATTCTTCGTCTGCCATAGTGTCTGCGCTCGGAAAGCTCTGGAAACTCTATACCTTCTTTTGAACTTGCTGGAGTTGATTTGGCAACATCAGTACAAGAATTTTCCGTTGTTGTTTCACTTAAAGTGCGTGCTGCAAGAATTATTTGCGCACTCATACTATACGATATTTAAATAACTTTAAATATTATCCATGTTTTTGATTAATTTCGTACATATTGAATTAGTTCATTGTCATTCTAAATACAATTATCAATATAATAAAAAATAAACAAATTTTAATGACACATAGTTATATCTAAATTAAATTGCAAATAAAACAAATAACTAAACAAAATTATTAAAATAATATTGCTAAATGCAAAAGGTTTCTATAAATGTGTCATTAGGTACAACTTTCTCCGATAGATGGCAAAACATGTATTATTACATATTAAGAATTTTATAAAACATTTTAACTGAAATTTTATTTTAAATATCAATGAATATGCAAACCAAATTTTGTTAGAATTGAATTAACCTTAGTTTTTGTATTTGATGATATACCACCACGTGATGATGGAATATCACATCGTTTTGTGTATTCTTTCGACGGTGTATCAGGACTCCCAACCAATTCATAAGGTGGATAATCGTTATAATTTCCACTGCAACGCAATAATTAGTTTAATTATTTCACGTGTAATTAATTTCTCACCAGGGAGCGTAGTTGCAAGTGTACATTTTACAGAAAGGCGTCTTCGGTTTGTTTGAATCTATGAAAAAAATATAATCACATCCAATCGTGTTTGTATCGGCCCATGCCACCTGCAATCAAAGCTCGTTACCTCTTTGTCCTTACGCCTCTTATAGTTTAAACATTACCTGAGTGTAATGTCCGACTTGTCGCTTACTATTAAGCTGAATATTCGGGTACTTAAAATCATTACATTCCCAGAACCAAGACGCCACAGCCGCTGTCCAGTTTTGTGCAATATCGAATTTTGAATTCCATGAAATGTAAATATTTTGACCAATACAATGCCATCTTTCTACAGCAAAACAACATTGAAGCCCATTATTAATTAAGCAAACTATTGAATTATTATTTACTATCAGTGACATTTAAATGCTTCATCTCGCATTGATCCGAAACAGGTACACATTTTTTGGCCAGCTTTGAATCATAAGACTGAAAAGTAAACAATTGTATAACCAATATTTACATCTCATAAACTTTTACCATGGGTTTCATATATTTTGCTTGAGGTTGGTGAGGAACACGACCATCAACTAGCAATTGCCGAAAGTACGTATGCGCATCCAAGGCTTGATCTTCGTAGTCAGGTGATAATCCTCGTACTAAAGGCATAAATACACGTTTGCAATTGATTTTACGTCGATGGAAAGCTTTAAGACATACCGAGCACTAATGAGCCGTCAGGACATTGATCGACACTCCGAGCCAGTTCCAGTGTGAATGCAACCACGGACACGAAGGAACCCAGCCAGTGCATGACTTTTTTGTCCTCTGCTGCAAATCAATCTTCTTCACAGTTATATGCAGTCTGGTTCAAGTCGATGCTCATAATTAACCGTTCGCTTAATCACCTGCTTATAAACATTTATCTAGTGAATTGTTTGCTTTTCACAATTGTAATTGTTTTATGGTGAGATGTCAAATATTATTAAGAAATAAAATTCACAAATAAATACGTTATGAGGAAAAGTACTCGATTTAATCAAGGAAAACTCATTCAAAATTGTGTTTTAACTCGTAATCAATATTGTCGAGGTCGTCGTTTGTTTCATATGGTGCCTTGGTCAAATCAATTCGTGGAGAGAAGTTGCAAATGTAGAACTTTGTGTAGGGAAGCGTAGGTTTGGTGTCATCTCTGAAGAAAATATATCCACAACCCACTCGACTTGCTTTTACATCAACCAACTATGTAACAATTCAAATAAAAAGTTAAATGAATAAAGTGTTAAGTTAAGTTCTTGAATATTTGTACTTGTAGATAATGCGCAGTGTTTGTTGCAGGTTCGCTAATATTTGGATACTTGTAATGCCTCCTTAGTGATAACCATTCTGCAATCACTGTGCGCCAGTCAGCACCCTCGTTTCTTTGTGACGAATACTGAGATATGATGTTTTGTCCCAGTTTTGTCCCACCTAAAGCTTGAAACTCATGTTGCAACTCGCATTTATCAGCCACATCCTGAGCTAATGATTGCAGCTGTTTAGAATATTTCTGCAATAAATATGACTCACCCTGTTATCTTTGCAGTTTTAATTCTAATTTCTCACCAAATCTTTTAGTTTTATAGGTACAGGTTCTCCCAAGATATCTCCATTTTTCAAACTTTGTCGAAATTCGTTAATAGCATTGACAATAATGGATCTTTTCTTAACCGAAACTCCACGTTCTATTAATGATGCTTAGTAACAATGGTTTTAATCAATTACTTTATGATAACATACCAAAAATGATAGATCCTTGGGGACATCTTCTATAATATGCTGTGTGTACCTCGAAGAACAAAAGTAAGATACAAAGGAAGCTTATCCTTGAGGAAAGCATTTTACAAAAAGTAAAAACTATTGAGATATTTCTAATGAATTGTATTGTTGCTGGTTTATATCGGTTGTTATCACAAGTATATTGTTTAATACTGTTTGAAAACAATAGGACGCAATGATTTAGAAATTTATTTCACAGTAATTACTTAATTCAATGTACAACAATAAATAGACATACCTATGTACGTAGTTTTAGTCTAATAATGAGCGTGTCCTTTGTCATTTACCAATATAATTAAACGAATGAAAATCGATGAAGAATTTATGAGTAAACGTGGTTTCTGGTTTCTCTGCAAAGAGAAGAAATGACATTATGGACGGTATTCGCTTGCTGCGGAGTGAACTGATGTAATGTGCGTATTTAGCAATGGATCAAAAGCCGCAGGATACCGAGTACAAGAAAGCAGAGCGGGCGAGGGAGGATGAGCGAATGTAAACTCTTACCGCAAAGGCCTACGTAGCGGGGCGATGGCACGTAATTGAATCTGTGACATGCGGGTCGCCCTTTGACGTAGGGCTCCTGTCCGAGCACGTTGCCGCTGCAAAATTGATACGACCAGCTAATGTGCGCAACTAAACTTATTGCATAAACAAAACCCGACCCCAGTTCGGCGCATTTTCTTACCTTGTCCCATAGTTACACACATAGTTCTTGGTGAATCCTTTCAACTCGTCATAGTAGTAGGCAAACCCACAACCAATTAGGTCCGTCTCGCTCCAGATCATCTGTAACGGCAGGAAACGGTAATTGACGTTTAAACATTGATCAAGGAAGTATAGCTTCGATCGGTCACGAAGTAAAGTTTCAAACAACAAAGAATAAAAAGACAGAGAACTGTATTCCTATGAGATTGTAGGTATGTACTTGTGTGTAGTGTCCAGTATTCTTAGAGTAGCCATGGACTGGACCAAAGCGGAAATGTCTATACTCATCAAACCAGCCCCCGATCGCAAAGGCGAAGTCCGGCATCATATCGATAGTGCTGCGTGGCGGGGCACGTGTCCACATTGTCGCGATATTCTGTCCCACGGGAAATCGCCCTGCAAACGCTTCTTTAATTCCTTCATTCTATCGCTATATTCAAGTGACTGACTGGAATGTCTTGTGGTGTCGTGTCCTTCAGACCCGCAGGTGGTGGACCACTTCTGAGCGCGCTGAGCCAGCTCCTCGTCCCATTTCAACTCCATCATGTTCGCCGCTGGCGGTTGCCCAGGCACCGTTCCCATTGCCACCGCCTGCCGCATTCGGTTGTGGTAATCCAGAATTAAATGTTTATCACTGGCTGTAATTCCTTGCCCATCTATAAATGTAGGTAAATATTGCAAATTTCGAAATGCAACTTGTAGTTATCTACTTACTGATAATAGTTTTTCTGTAACAGCAAAGCACGGAGGTTCTTAGACATGCAGAGATAACGAGGAAGACGTACCAGACATAGCGGCAGAAAGAGTCTGTCGCTCTGGTTGAATTTGTATCTGAAATTATACGTGAATACGTACGTCTCAATGCACGGGCACGAAGGGCAAACGTGGTAACGGATACATCCAAGTGGCAACGCCGACTTGCGTATGCTCGGCACGATCCGCGCGCTTAACCATGTTACGTTGTGAAAATTGAATCCGGCAGCGTAAAGAGACGTATTCGCTGAAGAGTTCTTCGCATGCAATCCTCAAGGAGAGGAGGCGCGTATGCTGGGACAAAAGACCATGCCACACCACACCAAACTAGACTAGACTAGACTCGACTGCACGAGAGGGACGACGATCTTACTCAAGTGCCAGCATTTGTGGACAAAGTGCACCAATACTTGGGACCGAAGAAAGCGCGCTTTCAAAGGATATCATACAGTTTCTGCTGCTTTCTGCGAAAAGTGCACATTGATCGGATTGTCGATATGGGATAGGCTTACGTAATATTATTCTTCCTATGATTACGTCCAATCGTTCAATGATTATTGCTATTAGACGTTGGCAGCGAAGGAAAAATAAGAACAAGGCCGAACGCGTATGTTGAGATAAGGAAATTGGCCGGTCTTCAATTTCCATTCGTATCATACGCAATATCTTTGTTTTTGGGACGTGCCTCGCATGCAGAAAGCACTTCTTATCCTAATATTTTATCCTGTTTTGTGTGTGTGTCTCCAGAGTTGTTGAATCAATTAAAGTGACGCGAAAGTAAATCAAATCAAGTCAAGTCAAGTTCTTGAGTCGCATGAGTGCGCGAGTCACATCGCAGGTGTAATTTAATGTTAACGAATGCGTCATTCATTCATTCCGAACGCGCAGAACTTGACGATCACGTTACTTACATTTTAATAGCATCCTCGGAGGCTGCGTAGTGCAATATGTACCTACTTATTTTCCTGGAAGTTTTCAATTTTAAGCAGTCGTCTGTGTATCCAGCACAGGTTCACTGATTCACTGACGAGCGCGAACACTGACTTGACTTGGCTTGGTCACCGAAGACGAGCAACACAAGACGTCCGCCAATATTATGCCGATTTTATACACATCGCCATTGGCAGCATACGATGATGTCAAGGATGCATCAGCGGGTGCGTGTTCCAGTCTGCAGCCGACACAGTAGTTCCACGAACAACCAAGTCAAGTCAAGCCAAGCCTAGCCAGTGAGACATTCAAGCGAGGTAGACATACCGTCGCGTTGCTCAGCAGATCAATGAACACCGATTTTAAGATCTCAAGATTTGCAGGAAGTACCGCCACGTTTAAAAATTCTATCAAGACATACTTTTTTCTCGAAAGAAAAGGGAAAAAATGTGAAAGACTTGAGAATGAATCTATCTACTCGAAAGGGATAAATAGGGTTCATTCCTTTGTAAATAATTGAGAAGACCTTAGAGATCGACACTTTGATCAATCGCTTTGCTTCATCTTCTTCTTTTTCACTTAAGTTGCGGAAGTTAATGGCCACGCATTTGAATATCTTTAAGGTGACAAACCTGCTTACTGCTTAACCTTTGACATGTTTTGATGCATTTCTGTTGTAAACTTCATCGCTGTATTAAACGGTCATAAATTATGTTAATCATATTGGTGTTTTGTGAGTTTGTTTGTATAATTAGAAGAGAGAGGCAAAGGACAAATTGGTGTAAGTGAATAAATATGTATTGAATGTTTTTGCATGAATGAAAAGTGTAATTATTAGCAATTTTTCAGAAGTTGAACAATATAAATGTAATTTAAGTTGTGCTTAAATGTCATGGGTTATTCGCGAATATGTATTCCATTTATTCCGAGCCGTTCAAGGCTTCTTCGCACTCATAAAGAAATATCGACGTACGCGCGTCAACGTTTTTGTTTCCTGCACGGCCGCGGCCGGCAAGTCGATCGCCATCGATGATTTATCGTCGTTGCGAGTGTCTTCAAAGGAAAACCCCGTCTTATTAATTGCAAATCGCATTCGCATTCGCAATTAATGTTTGTGCATTTTGAAGGAATTATTTTAAGAATTTCCTTCCCGACGGAACGGAGAAAATAATAAATCTTGCTTTTGATGCGCACTTAAAAGGAAAGTTTTCCTAAATTCCTGTGACATATTTGCGAGACATATTTCTTTGTCTGGTCCTGTTGCGCGTTTGCCCCGTCATCCGTACTTTGAGCTCTTAACCTACTTCAAGCCATTAACTTTAAACTCTTCCCTTGTAGCTTTATTCCATCTTCTGCCTCTTGTGCTGGCTTGCTGAAAACCCAAGCCTTTTTATGTTTTATTCCTACTCATATACGAATATTCGATATGTTATTAGCTTTCCACTTTGGAACCGGAACTACATACCTATATAGATAGGTATTACATTAAAACTTAAAAACCTGCTGACAATTCAGCAAGTTCGCTGCACATAAGCGGCGAGAAATTTGTTTCACTCAACACTGAGTGTTGGAATAAAATAAATAAAACGTTTGACGTTTGGTGAACTTCGCAAGCGTAAGAGGAAGAACAGGAAAAGCGTCTGTCGCCCTGGAAAAAAGTTAATTAAAGGTGTCGATCTTGAAGTGTAACGACGCGCGACACATAAAATTCACTTTTATTCCACACTCAGTTTTGTTAATCAAAGTTCAGCGACATCAACAGAACTCTTCCACCTCCACATGAACTGCGAAAACGCTGTCAATTTTACGAGCGTTTGTCGTTTTTACGACCGTCAAATATTATTTAACATTCTATTTTATTTCATTCTGTCATTTTCGCTTTTGTATTAATTCTTCAAGATATTTAATTAGCGGTAGCTAAGATCTCTTTGACATCTAACCTATTATTCCGCTGATTAATTTTTTTAATTGATGATTCAAGTGCCACTCTTACGGCTGAGCGTTGATTGTGTGACCAATTTGGAGATGAATTAATTACATAAAAAGCAGGTCAATGCCACCACCACGCTACGCTATGAACGTTTATAATTGAATACTGAACACACGTTAAACTCTCGCTATGGATGATAAATATCAAATTATCATTTCTGACAGATTGCTTTATGGATATTTATTATTTTCGAGCGTTAAATAATACCCATCGTTATAAATTTCAATGTCAACACTCGCTCT
>NBZA01004129.1:12092-26401 GCA_003054995.1 Aleochara bilineata | reverse complement strand
TACATTCAAAACGACAATTCTAATTCAACCCTGAATATGTGTGTTTGCTTCAGGTACATATTTCATCCTTTATGACTTCATCGACTTTTTCGAGAAGGACGGGCCGAGCTACTTGCAACGCGACAAGTATCACGACATCATCAACACGATCTTCAAGAATATGTCGCGCCTCGAGAGGGATGCCATCGTCTTTCAGGTATGCTCAGCGCGGCAATTCAAATGCTACGCCGTGCCGTGTATTGTCCTGTATTCGTACAACTGCTTGTGCCGTCCTGTTTTGTCCTTCTTGATGCATGAAGTAAAACAGTAAAACATTTACGCGAGGCCTTGCGTCCCTGCGGCATTGTCCTTGCCACTTGCACATACT
This sequence comes from Aleochara bilineata, assembly GCA_003054995.1. Taxonomy (NCBI): domain Eukaryota; kingdom Metazoa; phylum Arthropoda; class Insecta; order Coleoptera; family Staphylinidae; genus Aleochara; species Aleochara bilineata. Next base: position 26,034 of record NBZA01004129.1, on the reverse strand, counting down.
CTTGACATCTTCAACCTTCTGCGCTTTGTTGTTTCTGTTTTTGCACGCACTTCGCACCTTTGCTAATAGTTAGACTAAATAACGACCTAAGCAATTATTTATCTCCCGGCCTTGCGTGCGTCATCCCCGTGTTTCGTGTTTCATGTTTATGTCAAGATTTCTCTTGTATTTGCAGTACACAGATTGGGAGCATGTGAACGATGGTTATCTCAACCAGAAAATGATTGGTGATGTCGTCGGTGATTATTTCTTTATCTGCCCTACGAATCTCTTCGCTCAAGTCGCCGCCGACCGTGGAATGAAAGTTTACTATTACTACTTTACACACGTAAGTAAACAACGGATACCTTGAGTGTGTAATAATTGTTGTGCCATTGATCCAATGATCGATAATTGTACAATAAGTACCTACATGAAATGTAAAATTCACTCAGTGAGTCTGGTCGATTGCCAACAATCGCAGTCGTAACAATAGTGGCTAAACGAACGGGACGGACTGCAGTTCAGTTCACTTCAGTTCGATTCGGTTCGGTGGAGTTGAGTTGAGTTGAGTTCACTCAATCGATACTTCAGTTGGTTGGTTGGTTATATGAGGACGAAGAGGAGTCCACGGAAGGATTATCAGTGAGCGAGCGGTCAGGGAAATTGAAAAACTTAATTGATCTCAGCGTAGAGACCGTGTGTGCAAGGGCGGGTTGGAATTGTCGTTTCAACGTGAAGTAAAAAATCAAACGAGTTCTTTGGCGAGCGAGTATAACAATTAAATTACAAGGACAACATGTGCGCACTCACAAAGGATAATGCATTGGGCATTTACAACTTCTTCTAATGACAGTTTAATTGAATTCGAAATGACTGTTAATGAATTGTTCCAGAATAATAATGAGAGTCACTTATAAATGCCTGTCTGTCTACAGTACCTACTCTCGGTCGAAGTAAACTATATAACTACCTAACCTAAACGATTTTTCGTTTAGACTCGTCACTCGTTCGCTTGCTCGCTGGGTCGGTGGGTCGGCTGGAATATTTTATCGGCGGCGGCGGCGGCATAAAATGCTCGGCAATTGCCGCTTATCTCGGCTCAGCTCCGAAGGGTGCATAAATATAGGATTTTCACGTGGAGTCCTTCGAGTCCTTCACTCTTCATGAATATGTGATGACAGCAAATTATCTACACGTTCAGTTCATCAGATAAATTCGATAATTCATTTTTTCGCTTTTATTCATAAATTATTAAAATGAATGATGACGTTTAAGTTTAAGTCAACACACAAAGGCGAAGGAAATAAAGCCCGGAAACGAAAGCACAGTCATCACCTAGCCTGGCTTAATGCAGTTCGAAATCATCATGCGATTCAGACATTAGGGCCCGGTCGGATGTGGTTGATTCAGCGCCATCTACCGTGCGTCCTCCATGCCCATTCGGTTTCACACTAATAGAACGTAATTGAAAATTCTGACGATTTCTAATTTAAAAATCAATACACTCTTGACCTTCCAACTATATAGTCTGATTCTCTGCAGACCTCCACAGCCGATAGTTTACGATTCCATGCTGGAAGGCATTCGCGCACAATAATTTCTTGCGCAAACATGTAATTTGTTTCCCAGCGACATGCATTGCAGTTGAATAAATAAAACGCAACTGCTCGTTAATGATCTGCAAGCAGATGGCTTATAGGCAGGCAGAAATTGTTTATTTACATTCAACTACCAGCGCAAGCAGCAATAAGTAAACACATTGAGTGAGTATCATAGATATTATTTAATCTTTGATGCGCACGTCTAGCATGCATTATGAATGAATTCATGGAAATGATGATATTTTATGGCGACAGTACGAATGGTGCGCCGTCAATCGGAAATAATTTATATTTCGCTATTTTTGACAAGTTGGCAAAAGTTTCAAGTTATTCCTCGCAGGAAGCCACGACGTGTATAGAAAGTGTTAAAATTCTATTTGGCGCAGCGTATGACGTCCCAGACGTATTCGCGTTTGAATAAACCAGCAGAAAGTGTTGAGTTTCAGCGTGTGTCGGGTCGACAATGCAATGGCAATGGTGCGAACATGAGTGCGAAGCAAAACGGGAAAAATGTGTGCATGAATTGTCTGCGACTAGCTTTGGCTCTGCCTTTGGCACAGGCCCGAAGAGAAAATCACCACGCGAACGAACGAATAGGGCATTTTTGTTTCTGTTACACCACTAAAAGGACGAAATGAGATTTGTTGATGTTTAAATAATTGCTTTTTTGTTACAGCGCACCAGCACTTCGCTCTGGGGCGAATGGATGGGCGTAATGCACGGCGACGAAATTGAATACGTCTTTGGTCATCCTTTGAATATGTCCTTGCAATACAACTCGAAGGAGCGCGAGCTCAGTCAGAAAATCATGCAGGTCTTCTCGCGCTTCGCAGCCACCGGGTGAGTTTCGCACTGAAAGCGTCCAAGTCGTTTATAAATAATGTAGGTACGATGGTTGGTGTGTTGCCTATTTATTGATTGTAATGGAAACGGAATAGCAATATCACCACGCGACGCGACGCGTGGCACATTGTGAATGTGATTAATGGCGATGCGCTTTGACAACACTGATACTCAGACCGCTGGCGGCGCTGAGGTCTATTTGTTGCGGGTGCGAATGAAAGATTACACGATGGCTCGCAGGCAGTTGCGCGAAATGTCCAACCTGTTGAGTCGAACTACCTCCGGGCCAGCACATCTTCCTCCTGACAAGAACTACCATCCTCTTTGACGTTTTCAATCGCTCTCAATCACACGACAATACCACAACGCTTGCGCTTGCTTGGATTGATTGGCATCGTAATTCGCGATTGTAAATGTCGCTTGCGGCAAATTCGCGTCGCCGCCACGCATACGTAATTAGCTTTGTTAACCCTTCCGGCTTTGCACGTCCGGAAAAAGGACGCTTCGAGCCGGATTCAAATTTCTCCTAATGACAATGCGAGCCTGCTCATCATAACCTGTATTAAATGTTGACGCTAGCAATCGATAAAAGCCGAACGGCGCGCCGTAGCGCTTTTGTTTTTTCCGTTTTCAATCAACGTGTGAGTTTGAAGGTGATTTACAACTTGGGAAACTCATTCTATTGCTTTGGCAATGGAACCAAGTCACGTATCAATCTTGATTTGTGTGCGCGGTTCGAAGCAGAGGCAGAAGCAGTGTCATTGTGTTGTTGCACAAGCTAAAGGGTGCGTTCAGGGAACAATAGTTGTTAACCTTTAGGAAGTGGCAGTAGAGTAGAAGGAATAAAACGAAAGAAACACGAGGCAGCGTCATCTATTACGGCGTTTTTCTCATTTGCAGGAAGCCCGTGACGGACGACATCAATTGGCCGTTGTACACGAAGGATCAGCCCCAGTACTTCATCTTCAATGCCAACAAGAACGGCATCGGCAAGGGGCCACGCGCGACCGCCTGCGCCTTCTGGAACGACTTCCTGCCAAAGTTGCGCGAGAATTCAGGTATGTATAGCGGAGTAGCGGAGAGTTCAGTAAAAGAAAGAAACAATCGTTGAGTAAGCAACTTTAAGGATGATCACTTATAGTGACAATACGAATGCAACCAACGCTTCATCACAGCGGAAGAGAATAATTCGAGCATTAATCTTGGGACTCTTTCATTGCAGATTCAGCAGAATCCCCTTGTGAGGCGAGCGTCGTCGGTGCAGTGGCGTCAAGTAGCCGCATACCGCGGACGATGCCGCAGCATTCCATCCGACTCCTGCTCGCCGCCGTCGGCTGCTACGCGTTTGCATTGGTATTGTCGTCCAGCACACATTCTTTGCCAATCTTGTAGAGCGGTCGCACACTGAAACCCCTTGCAAGATGAGACAACTAACCTGGTTGTTGTTGTTGCGTCTGCGCAGCACCAACTACATATCATAGGTATTGTCGTCGCCTGTAGATGTCATTGTGTTAATGCGTACGCGCAGCAACGAAACGCTTATTGAAAAGCCCTTGGGACGAGCTGAAATTGTAAAATGAAAAATGTATGACCAACTCACAACACACAGCCGTATAAACAAATTGTACCTACATATCAATCGAGCAACAAGTGCACTCACTCGTTTCCAAGTCAAATTTACCTTCAAATAAAACAATCCAACAAGGGCCGAGCTTATGAACTTATGACATTTGCAAGATTTTCAACACAAGTACGCAAATCAATTGTGAATATTTATATACAAACCATACTGTAAAGTCGTAGGTATAGTATATTTAATGAAACGTATGCATATCAAGAAATTTATGAAAACAAAAGATTAATTAATATTAGCAAGCATTGTTTGCAATTAATATACTTATAGGTATATTATATATAAATGCGTAGAATTTAACAAACAATCTATATACAATTACATATCTACTCGAAAGAGGAAAAATTTAAGATGAAAACACAAAAACATACATATCTATATACCTATATAAAGAATATACAATATATTATACATATGTAAAAATTTAAAGCAAAGCAAATGAGTAACAATCTCCTAGAGTCAATATTAAATATAAATATAATAACAATCTAAGAAGGAATCAACGCAAACGCGACATGAAGAGTATGAAGCAACAATCATCCAATCAATTTGTAGACTACACTCCTTAAACTTAATATGTAATTGTTTACACCCGACATTTTCTATGGGAGATTAAGTGAGACGCCAAACAAATACATATCACATACCTACATATCAAGGATGAGGAAGGAAGTTCAATGTGAAGCGTTCGTAGGCTTCGTTAAGTGTGTGCGCTTGCGTCGTGTCGTGTGCTTGGTGTTTCCGTCGCGTAGAGGGATGAACTTTTGTATACTAAATAAGTCACTGACAATCATTATACATAAACATATGGACATTCGTCTGTCTAGCAGCACACAAGTTCTATTGATTTTATCGAACACGAACAGTTGGATTCTCGTTATTTCTTGCTATTGAAATTTGGTACAAATTTTCCGCGTGGGAATGTATTGTGATATTAATATAATTTTCTTGCTATTATTACACTTGGTATTATAGTAGGTAATAATACACTTCGTATTTTTGATTTGACTCACTCACCTTATCGAAAAATCTCAAGGAGAACTTTGAAGAAAGGAAAGGAAATTGGATTTTCTGACTTAATCAACACTTTTCTGGGTGGTATTATTAATATGCAGAGGCAACATGTGTGCAAGCAGAGTAATTATAAAGAAAATTTGTGCCAAATATCATATTTTGTGTTGTAATTAAGTTATTTTTAGTGAGTAGGTATAATTTCTTATTTAAGTCTTACAAAACCAAACGAAGATATACACATGTACACGTACAAGTTTAAAATAGAATTTTAAGGTTAATGAAGTAAATTATAGACGAAAATATGTGAAACAACAATTAGATTAGTGCCTCATTATCTTATGATTTATACTTTGCTACTTTAATCTTGAAGTATATATAAATATACACGTTATATATTTGAGATACTTACTTAAACTGATGATAATTAGAGTGCTAAAACTATAAAACTTTTACAACTGCAACAACAAGCATCTTCACACACCAATCAAGAAATTCTAAGGATAAACTCAATTTCATTACAGCTAAATGCACTGATTTTACACTTACAATTAATCATAGAGTTATGCAACACTATATAGTAGCTAAATGAAACGAATGCATATCTTATACAAGAGTAAAGGGGAGAAAGAATGGAGCAGGAGAAATGATAGTAGTCAATATAGTGCAACACACTTATGAATAGCAATGTAAGTATAATAAAACTTTGAGCAACTAAAACAATAAGCAAAGGCACGTAGACTATACATACATTCATATGTACGAGTATCATCGACATCAACGCAACATATCATATTTTATGCAAGAGCAGCCATCCACTGGGGAAGAAGTGGACAGACAACCAACCGTTGCTTTCTCTTTATAAGTGTCAATGTAATATGAGCCTGAACACTTTGCTTAACCTAAAAACTACAATACGTAGACTAAATTAAAAAAGTTTAAGACGCAAGTAGTAATGTCGGCCTTTGAAAACCAACAAAAACGTGCGAGTGTTGCGCCATCTGCGCGATGCATTAGTAAAAGAAACGCTTATTTATCTATAAAGACACACGTTGAATATTAAATGATACAAAAAACTAGGAATAAGCGTAGTGACACAAGTATGGTGGAAATGCAAAGGAGCTAAGAATAGCTTTAAACTGATTTAGTGTGCAAGTACATACATATATGTAGAGATTCTCGTTTAGTCTATAGATGAATAACTAAAACAATGATTGAGAGTTTAGGTTATGAGTTGATGCAATCAATCAATCAATTAATTAATTGATTTCTAAGTAAAATGTTATGAAATGTAATATCATAAATGCACATATCATATATGTGTCTTCGGCTGTCCTGTCCAATAAGCTAAATATTAATAAATATTTATACAAAGTATATTATATATATATTATACATGAATGTAAAGCAAATATACATAAAAGCATAAAATAATCGATAACAAAACTCTTTGATTTTCGAAGAATAAACCAAACACGCGCTTAACTAGACCAACAAACTGTACTAAACTAATCTATTTGTACAATTAAATATCTGAAAATATCGCTTCCTCATCATTCAGCGCATATTTATTTTGCATTTTGATGTGATAGGCAAACTCACGTTTGCAAATGGAAAATTATATCAATTGGAGTTTAAACAAAAACATATATGTTTATGCGTGTATGCTGTCGGCTGACAGACCCTGTGTGTGCTGTTTAGTGGAAAATGAAATGAAATTAAGAATACGCGATTCATTTCTACGATAAGTAAACGTTAATAAATTTATATAATGATAAATTAATGTAAAATGGCTGTTATTATACAAGAGAATATATTATTATATAATATATTTAACCTTAGAGGCGAACAAAGATTGAGATGAGCCTAAGACAGAATTAAAGAAAAGACAAAGATGAAGGTGAAGATGCAGGTGAAATAATGATTTGTTTATGTTAAAATTGCGCATTGATATTACATATTATTAAATAAATTACTTATTTGGCAGGGAGTATGCAGAAATTCACATATGACTTCTACAAGATGTGTGAATTCCTCAGCATATTCCCAAACTCGTCATGAAAATGAGTGTTAACAATACATAACCTATCTTTTAGCAAATACATGCACATAATCTATTACATCTAAATTTACTAGCAATGCTTTGCGTAGTCAAAGCTGGTAGTACCTACATTTTCAAAGAAACCTTACAATATCGATTGTCAATTTGTTAGGCATTGCCAGAGACACATATCAATTGATTATTGCGACATTGACATATCTTCCGTGTGTGCATCCCATTCACTATTCCATTCTATATAGAATCATAATCTAACAAACAGATGATACGTAAAAACATGAACAAATATTTTTTGAAAAGGAAAGACTTATTTTAAAGTTTAACACTAGAAATTCAATATACCATACATACATACATATCTATGCAACTCTGCATAGTAGATACAAATTATAAATATTACAGGACTTCTACCTAAATATCATAGATCTATAACAAGCAAACAGTATTCTAAAACTGCAATGAATTATCTTAATTTTATTTCGATTCCTTAACAAACAGCTAACTGTAAGCGAATGACATGGAAGTGTTATAATTATTTAAGGATAAGACGGCTTAGAATAGATGATGATGCGTGTATAATAAGAAGCAGCATGTATACATGCAATTATTTTCTAACACGAAACGTAGCAACGTGAGCCTAACAATTTTCATTCCTTTTCGTAAGAATTAAGCAAGAAACTAGAAAATTGTTGTTGTTTGTTGTTCTTAAGTTCTCCCTAGAGCTGTAAGTGTCATGTTTCAATGTTTTTCATGCAAACAACATACACAGATGGCAAGTAGAATATTTCGTTTCTTCCCAGGAAGGAAGCGAAACAAACCGATGCGATGGGAGGAATGTTACTGTAACGATGAATGAGGCATGGGCATGTCTTGTATGAAGTACGAAATACTAAGTTTAAGTAAGAGTTTAGGGTATAAATAATACCTATATGAATATATACCTACATGTATACATACAATATGTATAACCTCACTTTTGTTGGTAAGGTTCTGCAGGCAAGAGCGGCGAGTTAGTATCGTCGCCTGGTTGGAGGTTGTAAATGAAAGAGAAACTAAATATACGAACGCAGGTGAAAGTGAAAGATACATTGACATATATTGGTAAATGTAAGTTTTAAGTTGATAAATAAAGAATGTATATTCCCATAGTTTTCTTGCTTTGATTTTTGTCCTTGAAGGCCTGTGTACGTTCTGTACTTCCATGCTGTGCACTTGACACCACCCGACTACTACACGCGTTGCCGGTGACTAGAACTAATTAATATTTCGTGTATGCGCAAGCTCTTGTTCAAAGCTGCTAATGAAAAGGCCGCAGGATGTGTTTCGCAAGCAGCAAACAATCAGAAACAACATATCTGCATTTCAGTCGCAGCGTGAATTGCGTACTGTGTTGCATACCAACTACTGCCAGCATCTTATTGCGACACAACTTCATTTGATTTCAGTTCAGTTCAGCGTCGACCTAATTTAGTTTCTGTTTTATATTAATTTCGTCATAATATACAATCTCATTTCAACGCACGCCAAGACGAAGAGAAAGTAAGTAAGTATTAGGGGGAAACTTTAAACCTAATAAAACTTTTTGGTCTATTTGGTTTTTACGCCACGCCACGGTGCGAAAAACGATGTGAAAAGACGTGAAACTTTAAGCAACTTGCGATTTTTGTTCTCAGGTTCCAAATCCAGATAATGCACTTACACCGGCAGGTAAGTCGGCACCTGGCTATTATCCCGCTTGGTTGAAGAAGGACAAGACTAAAAAGGATTCAACAAAAGATAAACGAAAGCTAAACAAAAAGTAACAATTTCATGTTTAGTTTCGTTTTTCACTAAAAATAGTTACAATAGGCAGGAATTCAATACGATACAATGCACTATAGTCTGCATTCTCTGGAGACACAAACCACTTACGCTGAAACAAAAGCGAATGCAATTTTATCATAAGATAGATCCACACCGCATTTGCTTGCCATCGCTTCACTGATAAGAGACTTGCCTTGTAAAAAGACACTTGCCACCTCGTGCATAGAGTGCGCGTGCGCGTGCGCTCTAAAAGAATTTAAAAATCGTTCCACGATTAAATTTGATAAGCGTAAATTGGATTTCTGCCTCACTCTTCTCACCCTATATCTTTGTGTATCAGTTTATCAAAGCGCGCATTCCTGCTAAACGGGCTTTTCAACGCTTCAGACATTTATGAAATGGAATGCTTGTTGTTTTCTGGGGGATCAACAATGACAGCTTATGATCTCTGCTCTTTGAAAGATATAAAGAAAAAAGAGGGAAAGGAAGTTGCCTAACTTTGTGGTGCGAATAAATATCCTTAATTTCATCCGACGGCGGCAGTTCCACTATGCATCTATATAGCCGCCGGCTACTTATCGCCGCAAAATGTACACCCTCTATAGATAAATTTTCTACGGTTTAACGCTTTACGGTCGTAAAACAGCGGCGAGTTTATAGCGAGGAGCGTAATATTAATTTATGAACACTGGTTGCCGGCATGAAAACAACAGGAAAATCAAATGAAATACCGATTCCTGGGTGCTTTGTCTTGCAAGATTCCAATCGGGACCAATTGATTGTGTCTTGGGTGTTTGTGCATCACACTGTACCTACTCGGAGTGGCGACTGGTTAGGTTGCGGGCAACACGTCGCTATTCATTTTCGTGTTCAATTTGCGCCTGTAATTAATATTGTATCAGGTTGGAGAGTAAAAGGCTCGTGTCTTGTGCCGTGGCTTGGCGTGGCTATCAGTGGCGGTCGGCCGCCTCCTTCCTTCGCAAGGTTAATATACAGTATCTGATGCCGACGATCAGTCTAAACAACCGCTGGCTGCTGCCGGCCGGCGCCCGTGCAGAAAGAACCAAGGAAGCGCCATGCCCCATGCCGCCCGACGTATAACTCACACTTCCCAACACGTAACACATCGTTGAGCAGTTTAATATTCTATCGACATACTACATAGGTACGTTCGTTCCATGCCCGACGTAATAAATTCGCGCAAATGCATTTAATTTTTCTGCTTGCAAAACGGACGTCATTGTCTAATTGTTACTGCGACACACACAAATTGTTAGCAGTCGGCGAGACGTACATGCACAAAGCCGTGAATTAATTACCACGTTTCCGCGTTGTTAATATGCATTTCTGCACACAATGTCCGACGCTCACCAGCAAGTTAATATATTCCTTTCACTGCTGTTGCATCTTCTCTTCTCGCGCTCGCCGCCGCCACTCGGGCGCCCGCCACGCCGAGTGTAATTTGTATTTGCTTGTTAATTCTAATCTGTTTGTCTGTTTGCACACAGCATGCGTTCGCAGTCCGTCTCGTAATTGCTATCTTTTGTATATGACCACGAACGAATTCTCTGCTCGTTCTTCGCTATATTATTCACTTGCACGTACCCACCAACAACGGAATAAAGCAGAAATGTGCACATCAAACGTATTAAGAGCGCTTGCCGTTGTCAATCTGTATGCAACTTGTCATACGTTAAAATGTAAACAAATTAGTTTGAGGTTATAGTGACATACATTCCAAAGATTTAAGAGATATAAGTAAATAAATATTGAATAAAATTGTGAATCTTATCATGTATAAGAAAATGGGTTAAGTTAGAAGAAAAACGTAAGGAAAAAACATAACCCAAGCAAAAATAATAATTAAGTTTCCAAAGGGAATTATTATGGGATTATTTATCATTTTAGTGGATGCTATATATTCCGACGTGGAGGAAAGCGCGTAGAAAAATAATAAAAGTAAATTGAAGCATTATATCTCTTCCGCAGGTAAGATGGCTATGGATTCCGTCTACTTCTTCTTCTCTTCTTCGGCACTGAACACATATTAAAGCAGCCTACGTTGCGTTGCGGCGCAGCGTCTATAATCCTGTCGGCTGGAAACTTGTTCTTTGTCCTAAAATTAAACCATTTTCTCCACGTTGTGCCGCTGGGGAATTTGTTATTAAATGATTCCAACGTGAGATTTATCGATAAATGCGAAAGGCTGTGATCTACGTGGTATTGGAGTTGTCGTTTTCTTTTTTGTGATTTTAATTAATATTTTTTCTAGGAACGAGCAACTCAAGCGAGAAGAAGTCGTAAGAAGTTAGTAGGGCAGCAATTTAAACTAAATAACACGAAGTCGTTTCGTAGAAGTAGAAGAAAACAAGCGCCAAAACGTCTTAACTCTTTCTTAATAGGACGGAACGGTGTGTAACACCTTCGCATGCCAAGTGCATAATAACACGATAAAAGTTACGAGCAATGAGAGCAGATATTAAATCACATGGAATTGTGCACGAACGCATGTTGAACTTGTCAGCAGCATGCCGATTTTATTGCGATAAGGAACAAAACCTAGACTGGCTGGTCGTGCTCCATTACCTTCATTGGAAATTGAGGTGTTGTGTTGATGGGAAAGCAATTTTCGGGGTGGCGATGCGTGCAGAAACGTCCCATATAAATAAAATATACTGAACAAACAATGGGAGCTAGCGGAGCGTAGAAGCCATGCGAAGAAAGAAAATGCATCAATCGATGTGCTTGTTCCTAAAAGTTTCATGTTTGTTATGCTGTTTGCTTGTTTATTGTAAAAGCAAACAGCTAATAAATGTCTTGCCAATCAATATTTGACTTGCCAAACGGCAGTGGCTCTCGGAATCATTAAAATATATACAATGCGATGGCGCGGCTCACTGATGGATTTCCCATTTGTGCGAGTCACTCCAATCGCACTGATTTTATTTTATCGTTTTCTTATTGATTTGATTTCGTACCAGCGGCAGCGTTTTCTTCTTTCCGTCTTTCCTCTCCGCGCCGCAATAAACTAATACAATAATCGAAGGTAGCCAACTGAAAAGACAAACAAACAAAGCAGAAAATTCCGCGTTGATTTATTGGTGGCTCCATGATTCGGTTGCCATATGCTATTCACCTTTCACCATTTCCAATTATTTTAATATGCATGAAGTCTACGACAAGTAAAAAGTTACATTTTTTGTCTGGTTGTTTAGTAAGAGACGTAAGTAATAAAAGTCTACGAGGCTCTGATCATTTATACAGTATAAAGTATATTAGTTTGGTTTCTTTTACTTATGTTTAGCTTGAAAGTGGGTAATTGATTACCAATATTGAAAAACAATATTATAATGTCATTACTACATTACTTACGCTTTATTGTTATATTCATACAAAGGTTTTATCCAAGTTGACATCTTCTGAAATTTTTCATGGAAACCAGACCGACTCTGCCATCTTCAGGAATTTTCCCGAAGCTTGGACGTGAAAATCAAGGACGAAACAGAAATCTTGCAATTGTACATTTTGTGTTTAACATATAAATACTTAATAATAAAAGATATTATCATAATCATTCATCAATTAGTATACAAATAATTTAAATCAACAGTAGGTATATATTCAACTAGTATATATTCAACTAGGCGTTAGGATTAATTTAATGTGTTTATAAACAAATAACAATATTGAAATAAAATGTAGGTATATTATAATAAAACTATTTGTACAAAACTAAATAATACAACGAACTACAACGATTTTGTTGCTTATTTTATGTTTATTTTGTTCATTATTTGTACATAGTTATATAGTATTCACATTAATTTAATTTGGATTTGTTTACAATTGTGATTAATTTGTAAAAGCATTGAAATTTTGAAGTAATTTACAATAATATTTGAATAACTGATAATTAAAACTTAATTAAACCTATTTTAAGTAATTAAAACTTAATGAATTTAATCTACTAAACAAAATATAATAACTTGAAAAACAAATTATAAACTAAAAATGTAAATATCTAATATTTTACAGAAATAATTTAACAATAACTGCACAATAGTCCTAATTGATTATTATTACGAATACATTTGTATGTTAATTTTGATTGGACTGACTGGTTGTGCTGAATGAATGAGGCGGCGCCGGCGCTAGTTATTTCCTATTTGGCTTTAACTTATTATGTACTCCAGTTGATTGATTGCAGTCCATCGCGGTGATTTTGGCATTCGCAAAGGGTTTCTGTAAAGTGAACAAAACGCTGAGTGAAGAAGCCAATCATTTATGCAAAACTCGAACGCACAAAGCCCGCCAACACGCACCTATTTATCAATTCCTTCCTGTGGACAGACGACCGAAATGTAGCCGGCGATGTCCGCCTCGTTGAGCGGTCTCATGGCGATTGTGATGGAATTATCAAAAGCCCCGCTCGACACCAGGCGAATGCTCGTCGTGCCGCATCCGATTAGCTCGCTGACTTTCCCTAAACCGGACAGCCAGCCGGCAGGAAGCAGACAAAAAATTCATGTATTTTTATTCCGTCATTGCCATGCAGCATTTGTACTGACCTGGCTTCGAATCCACACCGCACACCGAATCAGCCAACAAGAGACCGGAATTATCCAGACCAGAAGAGCCACCAATTTGTGCGTAGTCATCCAGACCACGTTTCTGGCACTGCAAAATCCACAGGTTTTACGGAAAAATTGATAAAAAATTTCCATAACATAATAGACTATTTAAGCACAGCATTGTGCGCTTGTTTGGGTACTGATATACTTAATTGAAAATTGTGAATAGATGATATTATTTTCGCTCGGCTGGCTTTTTGTTTTGCTTTATCTCCGAATGCAAGCCGAGCCTCGACGCGGCTTTACTATTGCCGCTTCACTCAAGTTGAGTCTTTGGCTGCTTGTTTCAGCGCACTTATTATTATTACGCTTTCTCTTGTGACGCAAGCCAGCGATTGATAAGCACCCGCTTGCGTCAAAGGATAAAGCTGCTTAATAA
>NBZA01004125.1:0-10860 GCA_003054995.1 Aleochara bilineata | reverse complement strand
CGGGTGGTGTACGCCCTCGGCGACAAAGTTCGCGGTCTAGCTCGCGTCCTCGCCAGCAATACTATTGCAGATGGCACGCGAAATACGGACCAGAAGCTTTTAAGTGCGAACCGCCATGCGCCATGTAAATTCAAGCCAGTGGGTAAGGAGGTGAGCCACAGTCATTGAACGAGGTACTGACTGTGGGCATAAAGACCCACCTTATAAAGAATTATACAATTTTTGCAAAAAATGTCTATTTCTCAAGTCAACCTCTTCCAGAGTGGATGCTGGATATGAGACTGATGTTATATTTGATAGATTGATATGATATCTTATCATGTACAATTAAGTTAGTTTTGATCGTATTAAACTAATTTTGTTACGCATAAACATCCTTACACGTTTAACTTTCTCTAAAACATCTGTCTTATATTTATCAAATTTCTCCGAATACCCAATTCCATCAAGTGCTAAAAGCCCCGCTTCTAGAATAACAAGATGATCCTCTAAGATATAAAACCGATCATAATCAGTAGGACTTAGTTCCATTACTTTTTTGTAATCGTTATCAGTTTCCTTTTCGATCCAAATAAGATCGTCAAACTGGCCAATTTCACCTACTGGACGAGTTAACCTGAAGCGCATAGCGCGGATATCCGTTAGTATGTCCAAGTAGTTAAGATACATTTCGTAATTGGTCAGGAGAATATCGGGAATTTCGATTTCGGGTATGTTGCTGTAAATGTCAGTAACGTTAGACATCCCATTTTTAACATTCGGTGCACTAAAACTGAAAATAAGAAGAGATAGAAAATTTAAACTATTGAATTTAAAAGATATTATTACCTATTAGCAACAGGGGAGTTTTGTTCTTTAGGAGAGTCAGTCATTTTCTCAAGATTGTTAAACCTTACGTGTCGCTTCATTTTAAAATGAAATAATTAAACGCTTTTGGTTATAAGGTAAACTTCCACGACTATAATGATTAATTATTATATTAATTAGAAACAAAACAAAAACATTTAACCTAAACTATTAAATTATTGTACGTTAATTCTTTCCTTTCTTCTTGGCTTTTTCTTTTTCAGGAAGGATACCCATACTTCGTTGGTATTCTTCTACAAGTTTCTGTTGCAACTCCAGCGTACAAGGTGAATACCTGCTGTATTCCATTGAGAATTCACCCTTGCCTTGTGTGCTTGATCTCAATTCGCCCGCATATCCAAACATATCGTTCAAGGGTACCTCCGCGTGGATCGTGCACCATCCTTCAGTACCGTCTGTACCCGTTACAATACCATGTCTTTTATTGATCTGCGCAATAATAGCTCCTTGGAACTCGTCTGGTGCAGTTACTTCAACCGCCATGATTGGTTCAAGAACCTGCCAGGCGCCATTCTCAAATACGTCTTTAATAGCTCCTTGTGCAGCGAGATAGAACGCAAGTTCGCTAGAATCGACAATATGATGGGCGCCGTCTTTCAACCGAAATATCAAACCGGACAATTTGTTTCCCGTTAGCAAACCTTTATTTGCCATGTCAAGGAAACCACGTTTTACCCCAGGAATGTATTGCTTAGGCACATTCGTCCCCACAGTTTCGTCCACAAACTCCAGCATCGTATTCCTATGCGGGGGCAGCGGTTCCAGTACTCCAGTAACTCTTGCATACTGACCCTGTCCGCCCGACTGTTTCTTGTGTAAGTAGTCAAATTCACATGTAGAAATCAATGTCTCCCTGAAAGCCACCTTTGGTTTGCCCAGTGTTACAGGGCAATTGTATTCTTTCTCCATACGTTGTGCGTAAATCTCCAGATGCAACTCGCCCATGCCAGAAACAATCGTTTCCTTATTGTCGTTATCGAAAAAGAATTGAAATGTAGGATCCTCCTTAGTGAAGCGTGCCACAGCTTTAGAGAAATTGTCACGATCCTTTGAATTAACTGGATTGATTGCCATTGAGACAACCGGGTCAGGAACAAATATACTTTCAAGACTAATATCTTGATCAAGATCTGCGAGGAAAGTATCACCGCTGGCACAGTCAACACCAAACAACGCAAAAATATCACCAGCATACACTTCGTTGACATCCTCCATTGTATTAGAGTGCAAGCGCACTAAACGTGCAATGCGAATTTTCTTTCCTGTGCGTGCGTTGTAGATGTTTTCTCCTTTCTTCAACATTCCTTGGTAGCACCGCATGTACGTCAGCTGTCCAAACCGACCTGCTTCTAGCTTGAACGCTAGTGACACAAAAGGTTTACTGTCACTGCGAGTCGGATCCAAGATAATTTTCTCTGGTTCTTCGTCTTTACGTTCTTTCAGTGCAAAGTTCTGTACTTCACCTGGATTTGGTAGGAAGTCCAAAACCGCATCCAGAAGTGGTTGCACTCCACGATTTTTCAACGCTGTGCCCACTAATACGGGTGTAAAACTGCGCTTCAAACAAGTTCGTCGAATGGCAGCTTTGATATCTTCATCGGTCATGCTTTTTTCTTCTAAGAACATCTCGCCCAAAGTGTCGTCTGCGT
Organism: Aleochara bilineata; assembly: GCA_003054995.1. Classification (NCBI taxonomy): domain Eukaryota; kingdom Metazoa; phylum Arthropoda; class Insecta; order Coleoptera; family Staphylinidae; genus Aleochara; species Aleochara bilineata. Next base: position 8,344 of record NBZA01004125.1, on the reverse strand, counting down.
TAGAAAGATGCTCAATTAACTCATGACGCTTATCTGAACATTCTGCTCGAAGTTCCTGTGGAATTTCATCAAACCTTAGCGTTTCTCCATAGTTCCCCTCAAAGTAAATCGCCTTCTGAGTAATCAGATCAACAACTCCTTTAGTTTCACTCTCTAAACCAATAGGCACTTGTATAAAGGCAGCATTGTGGTTCAATTTGGATCTCATTTGTGCCAGAACTCGATTAGGGTTCGCTCCCATCCTGTCCAGTTTGTTAATAAATGCTAAACAAGGCACATTGTACCTCTTCATCTGCCTATTAACAGTTAGTGACTGACTTTGAACTCCACCAACAGCACATAGCACTAGAATAGCACCATCCAGAACCCTCAAAGACCTCTCAACTTCCACTGTAAAGTCTACGTGTCCAGGTGTGTCAATAATATTTATGTTATGGTCTCTCCATAGTGTGTAAGTTGCTGCAGATTGAATAGTTATGCCTCTTTGGCGTTCCAATTCCATTGAGTCCATAGTGGCACCAACATTATCCTTGCCTTTAACTTCATGCATCTCAGCAATGCGCCCAGTGTAGAATAATATTCGCTCTGTAAGAGTAGTTTTGCCACTATCTATATGAGCAGATATACCTATATTTCGTATTTTCTCTATAGGCTTATGTTCCGAGTATTTGGCAAAGTTTGAGTTATAAAAGTGTTGGTTCTAGAAAGTAACATTGTACGTAAATGATTTCAATTAAATAATAAGCATACTTACTTTGAATGCATTCTTAATGTTATTTAGAATTGGACTAGCGCGAGAACACTTTATTAAGTTAATTAAAGTCATTTTTACATGAGCTTACAACGAGGAGACTTATTGTGTAATTTGTGAGGTTATATCGCGCCGGGCTCGATGTTAGCGACACAGCTATTTAATGAATTTTCAACTTGAAGGAAATAGTAGTTGTATACAAAACAAATGCAAATTTTCCAGTTTCGCCTTTTACAATCTAATTATTATTTCATATTGTTTTCCAACGAAATTAGATTGTATTTTTTAAAAATTTTAAAACAAGCAGATACAATATAATTTGCGTAGTTTCTGAATCCGCCCAAACAATAAGATGAAGTTTGGAGTACTGTAAAAAGCATGACTATCTTATATAAATATATTTATTTAAAGTATAAAAATGGAAAACTACGGTCCGATGAAATTCATTCAGTGAAAGGTGATAATAGTGTATGTCACTATGCGCTTACTACTTTTGAATCTAGCTTTAAGTTTAGCATGGGGCCAAGTTTTTTCAAACCCCATGCATTGCCAAGGGTATATGAATCCACCTGCAGCATATATGCCACCGCCTATGCCGCAACATGTTTCACCGGGCAACTTTATGTGTCACAACTTTAATTTTGGAGAAGGTTACTCTAATGTCTTACAAATGCCTTCATTTCATGGATTCACCAGCTCAGTGTCGCAAATAGAAGAAGCAATACGAAAAACTTCAGACAACGATGATGGCGATAGAAGGTCTGGTCTTGGTGTAAATAATAACAATCAATACCAAAATCAAAGGAAGAGCTTCGGTGGTGTTAATCAAAATCCTAGTGACAATAGGAAGTCAGGAATTGCACAGAGAAGAAGTGCATCAGGTGAACCCGAGGATAATGTCAACAGAAAATTGTCTCAACTAATGAAATCACTTAGAGCTAGAAGGACCCAACAGGTAGACTCTCGCTAGTATTTATTAATTTATTATATGATGTTTTATATTATTGTGAGCAAATATATATTACTAAGGTGGATTTAACCGAACTGTGAGCTTAATATTTCCTTAACCAAATTGTAGTAGTAGAGTTAAAACAGACGAAACTGTTTTAAAGATCTAGAACAACAAAACGTTTTGTTTTTAAGCTTTAAGGTAAATATTATATGTTTTACATTTCCCATAAGTACATGACCAACGTCGGAAAATTTGGATGCTGTTACACGCATTGGGCTCTGGCATCTCAGAATGATCAATGTTAAATCCTTCTGTGTGTCTATGTCTCCATCCAAAGGCATTGCATTGTAAACTGCTTCAGTTAATGAAGTACTCTATAAGCAGAACGTTATTAGTTTTCAATCAATAGTAACAGTTTTTAAATGTACTAACATACGTTGAAAGTCTTTCAGCATTAACACAAGTAAGAACAATTAAGAATACATAAGTCAAGAGATGCAGTATTGAAGAAACCATTATATCCTAAGAGTTGAAAAGATTCAACATTGTTTTAATAAGAACAACAATATAGTTTAAACAAACCCTAGTCATTAGTTGATACGTAATAAGACTCATTGCAAATGGATTAATCCCAAGATGACTCATAAACACATTTTGAAACACGGAATTGTTTTCGTTATTTATCTCATACAAAAAGTTATGGTAGTTCACTATAATTGCAATAATGTCCTTTCTTTCTGCGCGGGTTTGCTTTACCTTAATTTGTTTAATTTTTGTTTGGAGATATTCAATGTTTAAAATCAGCACTTCGTTGATATATACAGTCTGCATAACAACTAAAAAAGTCACAATGCCACCCGTGTAGCTAGAGACGCATTGCAACGTTAGAAAAATTCTTCTCCAAGGATTATTGAATAAGTCAATGTAAGGCAAGTATGGTTCAAAAATAAAACCACAATCTGAAACTTCTCCAGGTGGACAATCTTGGAAAAAGTAAAAGAAATAGCTGCCAATGCCCGCAGAAAGAAATATAAGTACTGATACATTCGCAGTTTTTTCGATCAGCTTGTCAAAAGCTTCAACTCCCGGTGGTTTACCAAATGGTAGATTTTTGAAATCGCCCAGTTTTATGTACACGTTCTTTAGTTTTGAAGCGTTTATCTGAATGGAAAAAGTTATCCAGGTTACCAATTCAGTGGTTGTAATTACTGCAACGTCATCTGCGATGTCAAAGAAACTAAATGGGTTATTACCTAAAATTGTATTAGATTACTGTATGTGATGATATTTTGTTTGGTGAACAGTGGATAGATACTCAGAAAGTGTATCAAATGACCCAATGATCCAAACTGCAGAAAATGCACGCAGAAGAGAAAAGGCATCATTTTAAGAGCACCTATTAGGTTGCTCTTCGTAGGCTTCAGTGCAAGTTTGCTTAGAATCATTCCAGGTTTTTGATATAGAGTCATTTGTTGAACTTCATCGTTATCAAAACAATTAAAATAATGGCAAATTCTTTCTATTGGAATGTCCATTGTAACCAAGAGAACTTATGTAACACAAATGCACTCTTTCTTGCAAAAGTTTACGTTATATTGTTATTGGTCCTTTTAATTAAGTTTTGTTCTTAATTGCAAAGCAAGAAAATTGATTAAACGCAAAGAAATCAAATGGTTAATCCAGCCAATTGTTTTATTATATGTAATTAAGAACTAATGTAAATACAGAAATACAGATACATGTTTGTAAATACTTAGATAATTAAAATGTGTTCTTTAATTAAATTTGTTAAATTGTCATGTAGTTTTTTTAGTCTCATAGCCTAGAATTAGATTTAAGTTTTACTGCGCAGGTGCATACGAATGCTTTATGCGTTTATATGACAATGCCATAGCTATAACTCTCAGAATATTTTATTTAAACGCACTAGAAATATCGACGACGCAATGTGTGGCTTTTACCCAGGTTCCAACAATACACTACACATGCCATATTTTGACAAAAAAGCGTACGCTCGTGTGAATACTTCCGCATGGATACTTATCTGTGTGCAAAACGGATCACCACCATGGGAAATCGTTCCATTTTACCAATATTTTAGAGGAAAATTTGATACATTTAAACATGGACGTAACTTCGCTTATAACATAAGACGCCGCAGTCAGCTAGAAAAGTGTTATATTATAAGGAAATCACGTACGTATTATTATCTTTTATTAGAGCATTAATCAAATAATAAATTTGTTAATAGACTCCCCACAAGAAATTATTGATTTTGTCAAAGCGGTGAATAAGGCGAAAGGTAAACCAGAAATGGGAAAAACTGTTCGAACGATTGTGCCACAACCTTCATTCAGTGAGGTTTTAAAAGTAATGGAACAGCGGCTGCAAAATATTAAAAAATCTATGAAACAAGACACAAATAAATACGTGTGGTTTTTTGAAGAAGGTTTTAACAAAACTATGACCCAAATGGAAAAAGTCCTTAAACTTTGCAAGACAACTCCGACAAACCATGAACGATTGATAAGACTGATGGGAAAAATACGTAAAACGAAAGAGCAATGGTTAGTGGCAACAAGACAAATGATAGAAGATTCAGGAGATAAATATGTAAGTACATACCTACTAACGTTCATATATTTGTGAAATGCGAACATGTGCTTTTCTATACCAGGTCTACATTGGCAAAAATAGTACACCGGTACTCAAAAACCAATATCATACAATCAACTGGACCAACTACAAGTTAGCAACTTGTACATTGTTAGTTTTAATCTTTAGTCGACCTACGCTTCAAACTCACACGATTGCCGTTAACAAGAAAAACATAAAAACCCACGAGAAGAAAAAGTATTTGAACGCTGTTATAGTAATTGATATTATTGAAGAAGTTAAAGATAGATGCAGAGTTGACCCAACACGTATCATTAAGACGATTCACTCAAAATGCGAAATTGAGCGCAAATTTGCTAAAGTTTATAATAAAAATAAATCAACAGTAGTGGTTAATAAACCACTAGTGCAACACACGTGCTCACGTCTAAAAGGTTTATGATCATAGTATTAGTATACTATACATATATTAGATATAATTTTATACGAAACTTTCTAATACTTTTATATTTGACAATTTATATTTATAATACCAATATTTAAATAAATATTGATAATATTTTAATAATATGTGATGTATAATACCGTTAACACATAATAAATGTAAATACATAATACTGTTCAATTGAAGAATAGTTAGAATAAAATATGTTATCGAAACGAGAATGCAAGATGTAATAAATAGAAACGTTTTTATTATCATAAACTAGAAAACCAGAATATCGTACGGTTAATTAATTCTTAATAATGTCTTGCCATATCTATACGTAGAAAATTTTCTAAAATATGTAATCCAGGAGGCGGTGTAATGTGCAGAAATACCATAGAATCCTTGTAACTATTGTATATAGTTGGCGCACAGCACAAAAGTTTAGTAAGGTTATGTTGAATCTTGCCGATTGTGTGGACTGTTGTTATCCAGTATTGAACATATTAAGTTTCTTTAAGTTGTATTATTTAGTATAACTAGCCGTTTGTAAAGAAAAAGCTGCTCTCGAGAATGAGCACTTTGCTTAGAAGAAAGGAGTACGACTTCCTGGAAGAGCGTTTCATGGAGAAGAATATCCCCCCGAGTGAAACCTTTCGCTGTACATAACTGGTGGTTAGAGAAACGAGTTAAAGCGGGTTCATATTTGCTTCTTGTTGGAGAGAAGGTAAACGTTTTATGCAATATGGACACCCATAGTCACAGAAAAGTAGAGGTAGCCCGTGTCTTGGAAAAGTCTGCTTATCTTTGAGGCAAAGGCTTATTATTTGGGCTAACACCATCTTGAAATATAATAAATTTGTAATTAAACGCATGATAACTGTTGTCATTGGATCTATATCACTACATTCTTTCTTCATATTAAGTTTAGAAAATTATGATGAGGATGATGATGAGAAGGAGTGGGTTGCCTATAGTATTGTTTTACAGAAATACCAGCGCTTCCTAAACAGAGTAATATTTTGGGATTGTCAAAATATTTCAAAACGTGTTCGTAAGTATATTTATGTAAATGCGTTTTTATCCATAAGAATTTGGATCGCCAAATTTTTTGAAATTGAAGTTGTGTCACGTAACAAAAAGCTAGGAAATCCCTGCGCTTTAGACAAGTCAGGAGAAGAAACAGAAAAAACAAAAATTTTTTTCTTCGGAGTGGGGTTTTTGGTAAATGAGGATGTTCGTCTAATAATGTAGCCACATCAGAACAATTTTCATTATGCACATTAAATTTAACTGCTAAGACGAACAAAAGTACAAAAGAAATGGTTGATTTCTCTAACATCAAATTAATTAAACCATTGTGCTAATTAGAATTTAATCTAATAGCACTTTGAAAGATACCCGTAAGCTCAGAGTGAATCTTCACGAGTGATGAAAATTCAATTCAAATTCAACGTGGCAACAATGTCCGTTTCTCTAATTTGTTTATGCACAAAGCGGGTTTAGTTAACACCTCTCTTGGTAAATGCACATTTTACAAAGTATTGAATATGTAAACCTTTGAAATCTTCTATCATAAATGTGCTGTTGTATTGGTCTACGCCAGGGTTTGGCAGTATTTTGAAATAAAAGAGCCAAATTTTGAAAAAATCCGCATTACAAGCGTATCAAAGAGCCAATATATCTATTTGTATAGACATATATGGCTTTTTAGTGACATTTTTGATGTATAAAGAGCCGCAAACTCTTGTGAAAAGAGCCGCATGCGGCTCGCGAGTCGCGGTCTGCCGACCCCTGGTCTACGCATTAGTCACATAAAAAGATTCATGAAAGTGTATCCTGATAATAACTAAACTAATCTAAAATTAAATTTAACTAAGATAAGAATTCATCAAATAACGTTCGATTTGACTACTTTGTACTACCTACAAATTTAAATTTGACGCTAACATCGGTTGCTAACAGCAATCAATTATTTGTTAACGGTGCTCCTGTTCGATTGGTATGTTTGCAATGATCTTGTTTGGTAGTTAGATAGTTGTTATTGCATAATATGATATTAATATGTTCCTTAATATTTATGAAAATGCTTAACCTTCATAAATATCTTTGTGATAAAATTATTAAATTAATATTAATGTTAAGTTAATATCTTATTGCCTGACCACATTTTTGAACGACGACGCACGAATATTTATTCCTTCAAATGTGGTTGCCTGCGTTGAACCGTTTATTAATTTTACTCTTAAATACGTACAGCTACAATCCAAGAAATGTGGCAGTTATCTTTTGCACACCTGCGTCATTCACAGATAATTTTCGAATAAACAGTTATTTTCCTACCACGGTGCATTGGCATCATAATGAGGTGTCTGATTTAATTTACATTCATTCTAAACAAGTTAACTCTTCATGTCTTCCTCCTCAAAAACTAATTTATGTCATTGCAGTGGAATGGAAATTGCAGTGGAATGGAAAATGTAACTTTTTTATTGTTACAAACGACAAAATCAACGCGTTTCGCCGAATGCCAAACGCTATATTTGATCACTTTGCAAATACGCTGTTGATTGAATACAAGACATTGAGTCTAAATAACACTGAAGTGATAGAAGATAATGAAATTCGTTTGCATCGTTTTGCCAGTGAAAAAGAAATATTAACCAATAGCAATACAATATTGTTGGATGTTTGGAACACACAAGAAGAGCGATTCCAAGTGAATAAGTATTTATTTCCGGGAAGCCGAAATCGATTTGGCACCGCATTCTGTTTATCTATTAATATCGTCAAGAGCAAAATCCAAGTTTCTAGCAATGTTTATGCAAATTTTTTTGCGCATTACAATTACAATGTATATTTTGATTCTAAAATGAATTCATTTATTGATTCTGGTGAGAAAACAATAATTAATTATTTTACTTGTTTGAATTAATTATAGAACCGGATGGTTGGAATTATCGTAATATAAAGGGATTTCCATACACTACGGCTACCTTTAGCACTAACTCATTCTCGCAATTTAGTCTAGTACGAGTACGAGTGATTATCTGCCTCTAATATATACAAATATGTTTATGGTTTAATCGATTATCGAAATACTCTCGCGCATTCCTTGTTCTCAGTTTTTCTGGAGGTGCATTAGCTTCATTCACTAACAATAAATTTGAGTAGGAAACATAGTTTCATACTATACATAGGTACTATATATTAGGGTGCCTCAAAATAAAGGAATTTTTTTTTCAAGTCTCCTATGAAAATATGTTAGTTTTTCATATTTTAAAAGCCCCCATCAAAGGACAGCTCCAAAATTTTTTTTTTAGAATTCCATTTAAGCGGAGGGAGGTTATTATCTCTGATGACGACGATAGAGTCCTTGTGGATGGAATGCTCTCCGTTGATCCACTTCTTCCTGACGTTGAGTTCGTCGACGTACTCTTTGTGCCAGCGGTTCCAAAAACCTTGTTTAAATTTTTGGACGTGTTGCCGTGGAGTCAGCACTGCCAAGTCGTTGGGGTCCGATGACATGGGTGTCAAGAAACGTGAGTTGAGGATTGCTTCTATCTCGGTTGTGAGAGTAACGAGATCTTCGAAACTC
>NBZA01004093.1:85381-96860 GCA_003054995.1 Aleochara bilineata | reverse complement strand
AATTAACACAAGTTGTACTCTAATTCGTTATGTGTTGACAAGATATTTCTGTTCATTTTAAAATTGCTTTGTCACCTTAAAAAAAACAGTGGAAGAGGCGCTACTGTTGGCAGCAATGGCGGACAACAAATACTTACAATTTATGAAATTGTTTCCTTACGGCTTAAGATCAAAACATTAATATTGTATGATCTATTACTATTGGGTTGCAATTCCACAATACGTTGTTACATGGTTTTATTATAAATCGTTATTAATTAGTACAATGTTATAACTTCTTGCTTGACTCGCATCTAGAAAAGAAATGCCTTTGTTTTACAATGGTATTATTCTGCAATTATGACTTGATATTCGCACATGTTGTAACATCACAGTTGTAAATTTTGCGGATGACTGGTTGAAAACGAAATAAATAATTTTGTACTAATAAGAAACGGCAATAAACTAATGTATAGCAATGCGGTGCTGTGTATAAGTTATCATAATGCAAGCACAAATTTCAATTATTTATTGGCTTTTATTGTTAATAATAGATAATTAATTGAGCCCAAAACCCCCAAAATTAATTAATTGTCATAATTAAACGTTGCGTATATACAAATTACTTAAATATGTGTAATAGTAAATGAAAAACTGAAGATGTTAAAATGTAAAGCGACGGTAATAGAAACTTATGTTTCATTGGCAATCATACAGACAAAACCGGTAAATTAATATAATACATGAGTAGAAAATTAATAAGGTATGGTTAATTATTTCGCAAATTATACATATTGGTAAAATTTTTAAACGAATCGTATAAGCAATCAGCCGAACGCAAACCTAAGAATCAGATAGAGCACCATTCATTTTGTATCTGTACCTACATATCAGTGTCATTTCTTCAATGATTAAATTAATTCATATAGTTTTAAAAGGTGGTGTTGTGTTTGCGTCGAATACATCATATAATGCGGTTTCTCCATCAACGATCTCCCTAGTATATAAGTCTAATAATAGTAAATAGTAGTAGAAAAAGTAAAAAAGTGTTTAAAATTATTTGTCGCCATCATAAGTCATACTTGTGTATAAGTTACGGATTGTTAAGTACCATGATTCGCTTGTTGTATACAGGCCTAAGTGCAGATGCGTATTGGTTGATTTATGTACAGTAGTAGGCTGTGTGGAAAAATGCGAGCATATAATTTAGTTTTGCGGATCCTCACTGTCCATGCTCTCGTCCTGCGCGGAGTCGTCGCCGGAACCATTACCGCTTGCAGGCTGCAGTGAGCCTCGCTTAGCGCCACCTGTGCTGAGACGCGTTGAAGATAGACCGACACCGCCTCCTTGAGTCCTTCTGTACGATAACATAAAGTGTTAATATGTATATACGCAGCATGTATCAAGCGCAATCAACTCGCTATCTAGGTTGGCCGAAATTAAGCAAATTTCGTAAATATTAGTGCGTAAACTTCAAACAGTCATTCTAGTCAAATTGCATGCGAAGTTTTCTGACACCCTACATACCAATTAAGTATATATTGAATGGGAAATGTAAATGAATAAGATTCATGTTTTTGAGCTGAAAATAGAGACAAATGATAACATCTTTGAAACGGGAAACTCACTTCAATTGCTCGCCGAAGGTAATATACCCCAAACCAAGTGAACTTCGACGACAGGGTAATGATTCTCGAGATAGAGGAGTATCGCTATAGGAAGGGGATACGAAATGGATGTAGGAAAAGGATTGTTCAATAAATTGTATATAACCCTACCTGATTTTGCTCTTAAGGTTGCTGACTTCACGTGTGAGGGATTCGTGCGATTCTAGCATGTCTTCGCATTCTCGTTGGTACTTGCGCTTTTGCGCCTTCTCGCGCGACAACTCTTCTTCGGCTTCGTCCAGCTGCCGTTTGAGGGCCTTCACGCGGCTGTTCACCTTCTCCAGCTGCTCCTTGTATTGGTCTGCATGCCGACGCTCGTCCTCCAGCTGCATGACGAGCTCCTTCAACTTCTTATCCAATTTGCGGTTCGTCTTTTGCTGAGCGAAACGCTCCTTGGCTTCGACTTCCAATTGCTCTTCCAAGTTGGTAATCTTGCTCTCAAGCGCTGCGATCGTTGCCTTTGTCTTTGTTCGCTGTGCAGTCTCCAGTTCAGCGAGTTTTGCCTTCAACTCCTTGTTCTGTCTCTCCAGGAGTACACGTGCCGATTCTTGTTTAGCCGCATTGGATCTCTCATTGGCCAACTCAGCCGTCATTTGATCGATGGCTAACTGCGCCTTACGCGTGCGATCCACCATAACTTCACTATTATTCTGCTCTTCTTCTAATTCTTCCTCGAGTGTTGCGATTCTCGCTTCCAACCGGCGTTTCTCATCAATCATTAGGGTACCTGTATGAAAGAAATACTCTAGTAGTCAACGTTTACTTGTTTTGTAATTAATATCATACCTTTGTTGGCATTACTATTGATCTCTTCTTGGAGTTCATCGCGTTCGGCTTCGGCTGCACGGCGGGCTCTCTCCGAAGTGGCGTAATCTTCGGTCATTTGCAATAGATCTGCTTCTAGAATTTTCACTTTGCGTTCGGCGTCTTTGCTTGTAGCAGCGTATTCTTCGCGAGCCGCACGGGCCTCTTCAGCGTCGCGTGTTGCTTCCTTGCACTGGAGTTGCGATTTTTTTAATTGCTTAAGCGCATCTTCTTTGAATTTGGATTGAAGTTCAACTTGTGCTTCCATTTCTTTCAAATCGCCTATAAATAGCAACATATATTAAGAATTAATAGTAACAATCATACCTAGACAACTCATCATACCTTCTAGTTTCTTCTTCATAGTGACAGCAGCACTACGTTGTTTTCGTTCTTCATCCAATTCAGCTTCAAGATCGCGCAATTGTTTAACAATGCCACGCCGCTTCTCTTCGGCTTGTTCCTCCTTAGCTTGGACATCGCGCTCAAACTGAGTACGAAGTGCCTGCATGTTGACTTCCAATCGTAGCTTGGCGTCTTCGGTAAGTTGCAGTTCATCTTCTAGTTCTTCGTTCTGTCTCTTTAGTTCAGCAAGTTGCGTCTCCAAGGAACGCTTCGCCTTTTCCAACTCATGCACGTTCTTATCAGCCGTACCTTGGTTATTCACCAATTCATCAAGTTCAGCCTGCAACTGGCGTTTGACGCGCTCCAACTCTTCAATCTTTTCAGAGCGCTCATCCAACTCCCTGCTGAGCGACAATACCCTGGTTTCCTTCTCACGAGCTTCACGTTCGATGTTGTCGCGTTCCTGGGCCATTCGCTCAGAAACTGCTTTCTCCTCGGACAAAGTTTTGTCAAAGTTCTTCTGCTTCTTCTCCAATTCGGCGACTTTGCTTCGTTGTGTTTCCAAATCGATGTTTGCATCTTCAAGTTCGGCGGCGATTTTCTTCTTAGACTTTTCTAACTTGTCGTTGATAGCCATAAGTTCTTCGACTTGCCGCTGTAGGCCTTCCATGTCCTTCGCTAACTTTTTCTTGCTTTCCTCGAGGATAATTGACTGTTCAGACTCATCTTCTGCTTTCTTCTTGATTTCGGAAAGAAGCGAGCTCGTTGTATTCAATTGCTTTTCAATATTGCGCTTGGATTCCTCCTCCTCTTCGAGTTGGTCCCTGAGTGCTTCTTTTTCAGCTTCCAACTGGCGAAGTTTCGAACTGAGCGCTAGCTTTTGTTTCGTCTCCTCCTCTAAGGCCGCTTGTGCTTCGCTGAATTGTGACTCAATTGTCATCTGGTTCTTTTGCGCTGCCGAAGCCTTCATTTCAGCTTCCTCCAGCTGCTGGGCGATGCTTTCGCATTCGGATTGTAACTTTGTAGCCTTCTCCTGGAGTTCTTGCCGAGCCCGTTCAACTTCACTGAGCTTAGCCTGCGTTTCTGCCAGCTGCGCTTCAGCTTGCTTACGTCTACGATCGCTTTCTTGACGCGAGGCGCCAACATTTCGCAATTCGGTAGTCAAATCGGCATTCTCCGCCTCCAAGGCTGCCTTTGCCTTTTCAAGCGCAGCTTTATTCTTCTTCAGGTTTTCCAACATTTCATTCACAGTAGCTAATTCGGTGGTGTGTTTATGACGGAGATCCGCTATGGCAACTTCATGGGATTGTGTGTCATCCTCCAAGCTCTTCTTCAATGTAGCCAGCTCTTGTTCTCGCTTTGAACGAAGTTCTTGCTGAGCAGCAGTTGTATCCAAAGAATCCAACAGTTCCGTTTTGAGCGCCTCAAGTTCTTCGTTCAAGTCGCGCTTCAAACGTTCGGCCTTGGCACGTGATGCCTTTTCAGCCTCGAGGTCTTCCTGCAGTTCGGTGAGTTGGCTCTCTAATTCGCGAAGAGCTTTTTGCGCGATGGCTTTACCCGCAGCTTCTTCATCCACACGAACCATGACTTGCGCAAGCTCTTCTTCACGCTTTCCTAGTTGAAGTTGAAGCTCTTCCAGTTGCGTGCGTTTTTCTTGCAGCTGCTCCTTCAAGTCGGAAACTTCGCTCTCAATCTTTCTTTTAGATCGATCGGATTCTTGCCGTTGTTGGTGATCTTTCAAGAGGCGTTCTTCAAGTTCAGCATTAGACGCTTCTAGCTTAACCTTCATCTTCGCCAAGTGCTTTGCTTTCTCTTCTTCCTCTGCAAGAGCCTGCGACAGATCGTTACTACGCTCTTCTAGCAGTTTCTTCTCTTTCAGCAGCTTCTGATTTGTATCATCACTCAATGCCAGGTCCTCCTCTAATTTCTTTAACTTATTGTCGCACTGCACCTTGTCCAGTTGAAGTTTCTGGCGGGCAGCTTCCTCCTCTTCCAGTTGATCTTCCAAGTCTTGAATGGTCTGCTGCAGTTTCTTTTTATCATTGCCCAAAGCATTCGCGCGTTCTTCTTCTTCCTCGACACGGGCCTCCAAATCATGCAGAATTTCTTCAAGCTCTTGTTTCCTTGCAGTTAACCGCGCACGACTTTCCTCGGCTTCAGCGCACAGCTCAGTTTCGGCCTGAAGTTGTTCGGCAAGAATGGTCTTCTCTTCGATGGCCGTTTGATATTTGCGCTCGTATTCCTGGGCGGCTTTCAAATGCATGTCTAATTTATCTTTGACTTGCTTCAATTCGTCCTCCTTCTGCATCAGTTTCTCCTCCTGTTTGGTAACTTCAAGCAATGGCTTTACTTTCGTGTACAAACGCCACCACTGCCAGTTGCGTAGTTTCAAGTAAGCAGAACAATTGCGTTGAATGATACGAATGGCGTTTAACTGTTGCACGCGCTTCTGGTAGTTGCGGCGCGAGAGGAATCCGCGACAGAACGCTTGGAAGTTGACAATCAAATCCGTTATCTTATAATCGCGTTCTTCTTCCAGCTGGGCAAGCACACCAGCCCTGAAGAATATCTTGCTTTGACCGATTCTGTACAAATTGCTGTCCAACTCGAGGCTCTTGATCATAGTTTCGCATGCTTTCTTGCCATCCATGAATCCTTTGTTGATGACGTTTGGCGTAAGCAATTCGTAGCGCTGTCGGAACTCTTGGAATGGGATGCGATTGGGGAAGCCTTGGCGGCAAATACGAATACCTTCAAGCACACCATTGCATCGCAGTTGGTCAAGCACCAACGGTGCGTCGATCTTGCCGGCACGCTTCTCGTGATTGGGAATAATACAGCGCACAAAGTTCGGATTCGTATTGCGCAAAGTATCCATCAAATTGCCCAGTTGCTCTTTGTAAAGATAAGACACAGTACGGAACATACCCTTGGCACGTCCCAATGATTCGGCGTCCTTCCAGATATGTACGACAAATGGATCCTGTGACGCTTGCAAGAGCGAAACGACGTTTTCATTCTGAGGATCCATGTTCTTCATTAACCACTGGTCAGCAGAATAATCAACTTTTCCGGCGTAATGAATGATGCTGAAGTCCGCTACGCCGCGGAAATCGCTTTTCTTAAACTTAGGATGACTGGTATGGGCAGACACAAGCTTCTCCACGAAAGTCTTATCAGTGGCTTTCGGGAACAAGCATTCTTCGTCTAGCAGCGCCATAATACCCATCGACTTATCAATGAGGTCGATGGTTGGCTGCAAGTCTAGACCGAAGTCAATAAACTTCCACTCAATGCCTTCACGCTGGTACTCTTCCTGCTCAAGGATGAACATGGTATGGTTAAAGAGCTGCTGCAACTTCTCGTTCGTGTAATTGATACACAACTGCTCAAAGGAATTCAGGTCGAAGATTTCAAAACCAGCAATATCGAGAATGCCGATGAAGCTCGCACCCTGGCGTTTGGTGCGACCCAAGGAACGGTTGATGCGTGTTACAAGCCAGCGGAACATTCGCTCGTAACACGCCTTGGAAATGGCTTCAACGGCAAACTCTACCTGTTCTTTTGTTTGCGACTTGGTGACGAAGTCGCGGCCGACTTTAATGCGAGGTTTCAGGAAGGCTTTTGTCATATCTGTCACGGAAAGACCAAGCAGATGAGCGATTTTCTGCGCCACAGTGTTATCTGGCAAAGTAGCTTGATCAGAGTTCCTGTCTTGACGGAACTCCATGGTGCCGAACAGCATGACGGCAGACACAATGCGGAAGATGGCGGTGAAGTCCTCTTTGGTCATTCCCATGATATTCATGGACTTGACGGTGTTGAGAAACTCTTGCGCATCGTCAACGCCAGGCACAATATGGTTGTCATCACGGAGGAACGGGTACGTCTTAGGTTCTTCAAGAATGAACTCCTCTGCGAAAAAGCCAAAATAAAACTGAACCTATGAATACGCTATTGATTAAACTTACTCTTTTGTTCGTCTGAAGCTCCAGAGAGAAGTTGGTAGAAGATATGGAAAGTTCGTTCAAATTTAGCTTGACGTATGGCACGCGATTTTTCCAATAAATAAGTTTCAATGTTGGCGCCGGCAATATAACCAGATACATCAAAGTTAATGCGAATGAATTTACCCTGCACAAAGATCGGTTAGGTCAAATTAAATCAATTTAAAAATACCACGCAGGTTACTTACAAAACGCGATGAATTGTCGTTCTTCACGGTTTTAGCATTGCCAAATGCCTCAAGTATAGGATTTGCTTGCAGCAATTGCTGCTCTAGTCCTCCCTAAAAGTAATTTGCTTATAAAAAGTGCTCGGGACTGAGTGAGATTAAAGCAGTAAACACGGATTCAAAATCGGCCATAGTACAACTACTGCATGCATCCTAGCCATTAAGAGATAAAAATTGATATTGGATACTTGCATCACATACCGAAAACTCCCTGGTCGGACTCTGTCATCATTAAGCAAATTAATTATTCACCATGCGCGGGAGCGCATAGATAAATTAATTAATGTACAAAACGACGTGAGTCGAGTCCAGGAGTTCGGCGATTCGCATATATGAATGCCATGAAAAACACAACAACACAAGTACTTCATTAACCTTCTTGAATGTACAACTGACTCAGTATGCATTATATATCACATGCCTATTGAAATTCCATATTTGAATTGTGTGCATTATGTCAAAAATTTTAGTGCAGCACCAATGTTTACGGCCAATTTTTCTGTTCCAAGCGTTTTTCACAATACATATACATAATATAAAACGAAATAAAACAGTTTACTTACAATAAGATCTTTGTGCTGCATGAGATTTTGAGATTTGGTTCATTTGTATACAGTGTGTGTATATTCCATATGAATATCCAAACCAAGGTCCAATCACAAACCAAGGAAGAAAGAATTGCAAGTGTCAGTAGTCAAGTGGGTGTTTGTATAGATGTGCCGCAATTTGGTTTAACATGCAAAGTTTAAATATAACATAAAACAAACAGAAAACATAAGAATTAGAAATCAGCGAGATTATTGCTTGCTCATTCCATGATATGAGCGTCAGTTTCAAGTTCATTTCGTGGCATATATACGACACTTACCGCTCCGGATCCTTTTGGCGACTTGGAGGCGGCAACGTAAGCCAAATACTGAATCACCTTCTTGGTGTTCTCGGTTTTGCCAGCGCCCGACTCGCCCGTGCAGAGGATAGACTGGTCCTCATGCTCTGCAAATCAAACCCATGTTAGTATCCTATCCTCTCAGAAACTCCTCATTCATTCATTCATTACCTTGTAACATGGAACGGTATGCAGTGTCAGTAATGGCAAATACATGCGGAGGTACTTCATGGCGCTTGATACCCTTATATCGCTCCATGATCTTTTCTGTGTAGATGGGGAGTTTCTTGTAGGGATTGACGACCACACAGAAAAGCCCCGAATAGGTCTAGGAATAGAAAACGCATTATGGATATTGGCATGAACAATGCGCAAAGAGAATTTTCATTGTCAATTCAATCGTTTGTCTGGCACGTCATTAAAATACTTTCTGATAGATAGAAAGTAGAGCCCGCAATGCTGCGGTGGTTGTTTCCGAATGAATCACAACTCGTCGCTGCTCGAGAATCCAAGGCGCTTGTTAGGTAGCTATAGTTTATTAACCTATTAGGCATATTTCCAGGCTTACTCATGGGTTTTATGAACCTACTCCGCGAGTGTAGTGGTTTTTTCGTCATTTCGACATAATCGCTGCTGGATAAGTACTAACAAATGCTCGCTCAATGACGCGCCGCCAACAAAGCGCATTGAATATTCCAGTCACCCTATTATCTTCGACATTACATCATGCAATGGCCTTAGAATTGCATACTTTTTGCTTGCATTTCTATGAAACAAATAACAATGCTTGCACATATTCTGCGCTTATATGAACTTATCTGAAAGAATGCATAAATTTCCAGCTAATAAACGTCGCTAGATACTGTCAGCGACAGTTTACACAGCGGGCAATGGTAAATGATGACATTGCTACTTAAAAAGTGCCTATAAAATATTTAAATACCGCTTGAATTAATTTTATTGCATGATAATATCGCAAATTGCTGCAAGTTGCGGGCGTGGCAACAAACACTTGGTCTAGAACTAGATTGGGAAGTGTCATATTAAACTAAATAAGATACAGTAGCAGCTTGCCACATATTACAGATAACTTTGGTTAACTTTCGGCGATAGATTAGAAATGGCAGCCTATTAATAACGATTGGTTCATAGAGTAGAATGATTGATTGATTGACCTATTGACATATGTTATGCATCTATGGAATTCAATTAAAATGGGATGAAAGAAGCCGAAAGCGAACGCCGATGTGTGCATATCGAGTAATGCGAATTATTATTGAAAGTTGTTGAGTAAACAAATCGGACAAATTAGCAATTAATCCGCGCGCGCTTGGGAAGATTGACGGCGTCGCAGATACAGACACAGGCAACTATGCCAAGTCCACATCCACGGTCGAGGAGAACATCGAAACGAACATATGGTTGTTGTTGTTACTACTGCCACCAATGGCCAAATATGCCACGCCGGCCCAGCCGCTCTAATCCCATTTTCACATGCAATTACCGCCGCAATGATTCAATTACTATTTAGGGAAGCTTGCGGTTCAGATCGGCGCGAAACGCACATGGCAGTGTCCGGCCAGTTGTTTTTCCCAGTGCGTTTCGTATTGTGTAATGCGCCCAAAAATGGCAACTTGTCCACTGACTTGCCTCCTGGCTGTCAGCGAGCATGTATATGACTGTTCATGTTCCATTTCTTGCGGTGCGGTTTCTTTCATTTAAACTACGCAACGTAAATACGGTACAAATACATCACATCTACTGAATATGTACTCTAATTGCGACGCGTGGGCTGCGCAATATTAGCGCTTGTGCTTGTTATCTTATCGTCGTCGGCACAGGATGTATTATTATTATTTCTGTACCGCATTATTGCACCGGGTGCTTACTAAACCTGGCTGGGGAATTGGATTATTGCAGACGTGGTGTGGTGTGAATGTGACACCACGCCCAAGTGAACAAAATTTTTATACTGTTTGCACGTTATCAGGGCGCGTACGCAAATACAGCAATCCAATCAATTTCATACGATTATGATCGCGATACGCCAGCGAATGCAATGATCACTTAGAGATTACTCAGCTACTTGAGTGAGACTGCTGCTGCATATTGTAAAAAATACGCAAGCAAAAATAAGATTTATAAATAAGTTACATATTTGCACGGTACAAGTATGATTCATTGCCGTCCGTCCTCGCCTTAGATTTCAATGCTCGACCAAGCAAGCGCCGACGAAATGAACGAAGGCACAGCGACACGAAATAGAAGTTCAAGGAATTAAAATTGAATTAAGCCTAAGGCGTATGCGTTTGGCTTGGTTTGAGACCGGCAGGAAATCCCAACGCAATCGCGATTGGATATCGGCAAGCGAATTCCTATAAGAATGTCTTAAAAGTGCTAAAAATTCCATTCCAACGGCTCGCAGGTCGGTCGGCTGAAGATGATTCAGGTGCGCGCGTATGGTATGTAAATGATGTAAGTATGTAAGTTGGTACGAGGAAGAAGGACAAACTCGCACGATCGCGGGCCAAATTCACCAAAGAGACGACGACGACGAACGCATCCGTAAGCAACGAGCGCATATGTGCATGAGTCATTATGTAAATATTTGCGTCGTTTTCGTTTTCATCCTCGCTGAGGCGATTCTTCGCGATGCTCGCGCTGGATGGACGCATGGATCTCTTTTCTGCGCGCTGAGCAATATAGTTAGTGAAAAACGCAATGCACGGTGTGGTATGGTATGAATTTGATGCGCGAATAGCAAGCACAGTGCAGAACTCTGTGCAACATCAGCAAATGTCCTGAAGTGATTCAATCATTTCGCTGGTATGTAGGACAGTATATGTCAGCTGAAGTCGCGCGCGCTGAATGGACAAATGTATAATAGTTTTGATACTACGTACGCAACTGCGCTGAAACAAACTCGAAATCCAAAAACTACTAAGCATTACATCAAATTCTACCAACAAGCATGCTGTCTCCTCTGAAATGCGAACACAATGCATCCATCCTACTAAACACATGCATGAAACTGAAAAGCATTCAAACTCAAAGCTGACAATGGCTCGCGGCCAACTTGTTGACTGATTCGTTTTGATTTACTTCAATAAAACTCAATTGCGAGCAATTGAATTGCTCACTTTTCTTGCTTGCATTAATTAATATTTCTTAGGCAACTTTAGTTCACTCTGGATGCATGGCTCTTGACAGATCATAATATTAGCAAAGAAACAAAAGAAATAAACTAGGTTAGGTTAGGATATGTCAACTCAGCGCCAGTGCGTACGAATTTGAATCCAAATGCAAAATCAGTGCGAATGCCCTTGTCACTAGCGTCTTGACCATATGGTCGCGACCGGCTGTGATTTCAATTGCATCACTATGGATGCTTTCTCGGTTGCGTGTAATGCAACTTTTTTGCGGCCGTATAAGGGCAAGTAATCGACTTCTGCCATATACGGGCATGTTTTGAAAGTGTGTCATTGCGCGAAACGAGACTGCTGTATAATCAGCAACGGTGCTGCTGGTCGGTTGCGTTTACGCTTGTGCTTTTAGATAAGCTAC
>NBZA01004093.1:66403-81554 GCA_003054995.1 Aleochara bilineata | reverse complement strand
GCAGACATCGGGCGTCGTCCTTATCGCCGGTTACTTCAATATCCTGCAGGAAGCCGACTAACTTGGCGACGCCCCAACCTAATCGTTTCGTGTCCGGCTTGACAAGGATCAGCTGCAGAATATCGATGACCAGGAAGCGGCGTAGTTTCTGTCCATCCTTCATGAGCAGAGTGCACGCAATAAGATCAGAGTTGTCTGAAAGAGAAAACAACGATGGACGTCAATATTGATAAGAGCACCATCTACGCAGCTGTGGTAAAGAGCTGCGAGATGATGTGCCACAGACAACGGGCTATACTCAGGTCCAGAGCCTGCTCCACTTGCACGCAGATCTGCTTGTTGGTCAATGGCAGCTGAGTCTCGCATTCGCCGTTCAGGGTCAGCACAGTGTCTCTCACTAGGAAAAAGACACGAATCGCACGTTTGGCACGTTCTACTTCACCGCACGGCAGCCTCTTTGTGAAGTCGATGCCGGTGAGCGGAGTGCCCGTGGGCGGCAGCAGGATAGCGCTGTCCATGCACAACCATTCTACATTCAACGAGCCTTTCGACATATCACAGTATCTACCACAAAAAAACACAAACAGAACATCAAATTACTAAATAGCCCAAGAGTATATTCAAATATTTTTATAAGAAATAAGCATGCAAATCTTGAATGGCAGACTTTCGCAGCTTACTCGTGTTCAAACATGTCGAGGAAGATTTCTTCGGACTTGTAGAAGTTTCGCAGAAGAGCGGTGCTCTGTCCTTTGGCACTGTCAATAGTGGCGCGGTGCGCCTCGTTGAGGATATTCTTCCCGTCGCACATCACGAGCTGGGTGAGTAGCTTGAGGCCGAGTTCAAGTGTGACGAGTCGCACGCGCGCTGTCGGCTGGCAGGAAAGCAACACAATGTGCAGGATTTTATCAACGAGGAGATTGCTATAAGAGTATTTGATGTCTTTCGGGAACGCGGCGCTTGCCTGCGCCGATATCACAGACTTCTTCGGCCTGAGGATATGTTCAATTAAGTCGGGCATAACGCCTTTGTTATTGGCCATCGCGTATAAAAGGCTGAGCGCGAACAACGCGGCGTAGTCATTCTCACTGCAATCCAAAGCATTCAGAACGGCTTCTAAAAAAGGCTTATCGGCAAAAGCAGCTTGTTCACTGGGAATTACACTGCAAAAAACATTATTGTATCTTTCTTCATGTTATTATAATACAACTTTACCTCATTTTTTCTTTTTCCTCGTCAGTTACATTCGTACTTTCCAACTCTTTGCCGTTCAATTCCACCCTATCAGAGTCTCCCACTTCAGCCACAACTTCTACTCCACTACGAGTATTGCCATCCTGCTCGCAAGACTCCAACATTTTGTCCATTCCCTTGCCCACCAGGCCCTTATCCGTGCGTAGAATAATCCACGCCAAGGTGCGTATTAAAGGCGGATGCGAAATAATAAGAAATACTTGCGAGAGTAAAAACAACGCCACGACGCTGGATACTTTTCCATTAGCATCGGCAGGCATCGGTGCTCCAGTTGTCATCTCAGGTGGCACCCCCGTGCGTTTATACGCAGGTGACAACGAATAGATGTACAAGGGAATCAGTAGCTTGTTAAGCAAGTGATCGGTGAGCACTTGGTTCAAGTCGGTGATATTCAAGCAGAGAATATCGTTGAGGTAATGCAAGTGATCCAAGTGCTCTGCTACCAAATCAGCCAAGCGATTCTGCGACTGGTGGCTGTAGAATAAGAATTTCATTAAAGTTATACAATAACATGTATGAGATTTTGTTGATTAACATACTCAGCGTCGTTGCGCACACAAGCATCCAGCTCCTGTATGTGTTTACCAATAAACCACACAATGTTAGAAAAGTAAGGCGCTGCAGTTCTATCACGAATAAACGCTAGCATGCTTGCATCTTCTACGCGATAAACATTCAACGTTAGCGTCCGAACAGCGATGCGAACCATGGATTCCGGATGGTTAAAGAATTTGATTGCTTCTGTATAAAGTGGAAAGTCATTTGTATGCTGAAAATAAACATTCCATTAGAATTATATTAATTGAAAGCTAGTTCTGACTTAAAAACTTACTTCATTGTAGAAAAAGTGTATAGTATGAGCATTCAGCTTCAAACTGAGGGACTTTAGAAATGAAATATAATACGCCATTACCTCCTCGTCGGAAAAATCAAATTTATGCACAATAATTGAATTCACGTGGTTATTTGATAAAAGATAATCTGAAAATGCATTAACATTGAATTCAGTGACCTCAAGAGTACAGTGCATGACTCACAAAGAGACGTTTCATTTCGTATATTTTCAAATAAAATGTTCAAAGTCTGAAGCAATTGCACGCAGACGAAGCTTGAACCGCCACTGCGTTGACGCATTATGCGCAAGAAGAACGACAGCATGTTCTTTTCCAGAAAAAAATCGAATACTGAAGAGTCATTCTGATCGCCCCAAATAAGAATTTCCGCGACGGAGCGCAGAGATTCCACCAGAAGTCCCCGATTATGCTCGGAGACAGTCTGGTTGCGAGAGAGCACATTGTACAAGTACTTGAGGTGCTCCAGAGAATGGGGATTCTTAGGACGGCCCCATCCACCGCCGAACCAACTTCTGCTGCGGAACATCCTGCGAGGTGCAAACTAAAAAGCGAGGGACACGCGCCTACAAAACTCTCGCGAGTGCACACTTTGTTGACATGATTTGCGACAACGTCATTGCGTGCACAAAAAACTACACGAGGTGACACCGGCGTCACAACAAAACTGTTCAATTAGCAATGGCTTCTAATAACATTTCACGTTTCAGAAAATCGCAGTTCTCGCATCGCGTTCGCCAACATTGCGTATTGCAAGCATTGACAGTCAGATGTTTTGCTGATGACATATGGCCGCGCGCTGTTGCCGCGTTGAAAAGCAAAAAATTCAAAATAACTTTCACATTAATTTACTGAGCGGCTAACAAGCAAATTAATTCGGAAACAATTTGGCAATTAATACTATTTCCTAACAACATGTACCGCTGTCTGCAAGTTATTCCCTGCGGAAATCTGAAAGTGTCAGGGAAAGCCATCATTCTTGCTATTTCGCGAGGTGTGAAATAGCGCAGGTCTAACTTTTCAAGGAGTTCAGCTATTTGTGTATCGTTCTCTGCATTCTTCACCTTCTCGAAGATCTCCTTCAGCCGATCTTCTCCTCGTCGACAGAATATGCTGCCTGTGCCGACGACATAGCGCCCGTAACTCTTTGTAAAACAGCAGGTGAGCTTGGAAGTTTCACTGACAATGTCCATCGCACGATACATCTTGACAAGGAGCGGAATTGGCACGTTGAATTTCTCGCCAGGATCCTCTAGGTAATTTGACACTGGCTGAATATCGCATGTTGGTAGGTGAAGATCCGTTGGAAAGGGCATTCTTCGAGCTAAGAAGTAAAATCGCATGCGACTGTTTGGAATCCCAACGTGTGTCGGCGTAAGGAAGTATTCTCTCTGTTGATTTAAACCGCAATTCAATAGCGTTTGTTTGAGAATGTTGAATATGTGCGATGTCTCAAAACCTTTCACATTCTCGACGAGTATTCTCTGAACGCGAGGTACATATGGAAGAATGTTGATAATGTGCCATAGTGATTCTGAGCGGGGATCTAAGCCTCCTTGTTGATTGCCATTTCTGGAGAATGGCTGGCATGGCGGTGACATAAGAATGGTATCAATTTGATTATCCTCAATGAACTTTGGTGTAATATTATTAATGTTACCATTAATAACGTTGGTATGTGGATAGTTGTGTTTGTACACTGCAATCGCATTCGGGTTGATATCAATGGCGCATCGTACAATCCCAGAAACATGTGATTCTGAAATCAATCACAAATAACACGACCATACGGAAAGATTACGAATATGATATTTACTCTTAAATGCCATGTGCATTCCTCCAATGCCACAGTATAATTCCAGAATATTCATTGGCGGATTTGTGTTAGCCATGTCCTATTTGTTTTGAATCGTACAATATCTTACCGGGAACACTTAAACCAACTTTAAAGAGTGGGTCACTGTTGAGTTATAGGTTATGTTTGTTTGAAATCGTCGAAAACAGGCAACAGTGCACGTAACCATGGTTCCCATACAATTGGTTTTAAGCATGGCCTGCTACACGTTCAGCTGGTTAGCTTGTCACTCAAGGCAATGACTTGCAGTTTTGGCCCCATGTATTCGATCCGATGCCAGGCCCAGCAAAATAAAACGACGCCATTTACGCGTTTCCAAGTGCTGCGCTGAAGAATTCATCGAGAATCCATCGTCATGCCTAACGAACGACGGGATCGTAAAAATTTGGTGAGTACCACGAGTTGTGTTGATACAATTAGCTAATGGGTGCTGTTTTTCAGGCACCTTTGTCGCCCAGTCCCATCTTGGACATCTCTGACGATGAACTTGTTACAATCTCCGTGCGAGATCTCAACAGAACGCTCAAGATGCGTGGACTCTCACGCGACGAGATTGTGAAGATGAAGCAACGTCGACGAACGCTCAAGAATCGCGGATATGCTGCATCCTGCAGGATCAAGAGGATTGAGCAAAAAGACGAGCTGGAGAATGAGAAGTCGCAAGAGTGGAGAGACATGGAACTTATGGCTGATGATAATGGCAGGTTAAAAGATGATATCAATGCAATCAGGGCCAAGTACGAAGCGCTGAAGAAATTTGCAGCCGCAAACAAGATACACATTCCTGGGTGTATTGAGAGTCTGTGATTTCGTTCAGTTTTAAACTTACTTTTAAACAATTAATGAATGAATTTTTTGTATGTTTTTAAAAATGAAACAAAACATGTTATTTATAAGTGTAGGCATATTAATATAAAACGTAGCTATTTCTTTGTTAATATTAGCAATATTTGTGCGTATGATTTAATAAACTGTTTAAGTATTACAGAAGCGTAAATACTATTTAATCAAGGAAACAGTTGTAGAAATTGAACAACGCAATAATTGTTTAAGCTCGAACTAGTAATTTACGACCGATTAATAAACCGCCATAAAGTGAAGAAATATAAAACTTTTATTACTTAATCGCCGGTAAAGTTAAAGCGAATTATTCGTGTTTTCAGCAAGTTTTATGCTTCAGATTATCGTAGATTACGCAGATAAGTTAGCGCTGTATTTGCAAAGCATTACACATTTTGCATGTACGAAAAAGTACACATACAATTGACAAACCGCGTTTGTTTCTTTCCAATACAAAGAGTTCACTTAAGCTATGTAAATGCCAAATTGCTAAAGAAGTCTTATCAGTGCTTTGACAACCTTTAAGAGAACAATTGTATGCTTGGTTGCCTAGCACTCCGCATACGCGAGCATTTAAACTGCAGATTCAACGTCCTTCAAGTTTTTCAACTGCATTCAGGACACTTTGTACTTGAAATTGACATAATTTGAAATGTAATAAACGTGCCATTGCTAATGAACTCGAGATAATGCTGTCGCGCACCTCACAACTCCGATTTCCTAGCAGAGTCAGTTTGCACCGCATTCTGAGGGCGTTAAGATGGACGAAACCAGCGAAGTACTATTACGTGTTATAGCGTGGCAAGAATCCACTAAAAAGTTCAATCAATGTTTTGATTCAAGGTATCTAAGAAAAAAAACAATGGATTCAGCTACGAAAACCGCGCGTTTGATAAAGACAACGAAGTTTCCTTCGAAATCAGTGATGCTTGCGTTGCTGAAGAGAGCGAAAATCAAGGCAGCGGAAAACCGGGCCCGGAGGCAGTGGATCGAGGGCAATGGGGCAACGGTTTGGAGTTCCTGATGTCCTGCATAGCCATGTCCGTGGGGCTGGGCAACATTTGGCGGTTTCCGTTTACGGCGTACGAGAACGGAGGCGGCGCCTTCCTGATCCCGTATATAATAATGCTGCTCCTTATAGGACGTCCGGTTTACTACTTGGAGATGTGTTTGGGGCAATTCACCAGCCGCGCAAATGTGAAAACGTTCGAGGCATTAGCACCGGCGCTTAAGGGTAATCACCGCGCGCGTAAAAAGTAAAAGAGTCACTTTTCGCTTTCAGGGATCGGTTACGGTCAGACGATCGGCGCGCTTGGCGTTGCGACATATTACTGCTCGCTGATGGCCATCACGCTCTTTTATTTCCTTAACTCGTTCACGGGAGACCTGCCATGGGCAACCTGCCGCGACGAATGGACCACTAGCGACAGCGACTTTGTGTGTGTTTCTTCCAAAGATTACATTAATACATCTGAAATCACCAAGGAAATTGTTAGCTCTTCAGAGTTGTACTTTAAGCAAGTGTTTTGTTTCATTATTTCATGCATCATTTGTTTTGAAACACAATATTTTCTTAGGAAAGAAGTCCTCCAGGAGAAAGTGTCTATTGAAGATGGCATTGGGGTACCTGAATGGCGTCTCACGCTCTGTTTACTTGCCGGTTGGATACCCACCTTTATTGTATCAAGGAACGGGGTCCAGTCGTCTGGGAAAGCGGCTTATTTTCTTGCTATTTTTCCGTATGTCATTATGATCGCGCTGTTGGTGCGCGCCGTCACGCTAGAGGGTGCCTCCGATGGCATTTACTACTTTATCAATCCAGACTGGAGCAAGTTGATTGAGGCCAAGGTGAGATTAGTTTGTCAAGTATTAATTAAGCTGTTGGCAAACCTGGCAAAACTTATGCAATCCGATTAAATAAGCAGCGTGTTATGAATGTTTTTATACATTCGTGCTGAGGAAATAACAAATTAATTAAAGTACAATACAATGTTACTTGCTTTTGTTTCATTTCAGGTGTGGTACTCAGCAGTGACCCAATGCTTTTTCTCCTTGAACATCGGCTTCGGCAGTTTGATAATGTACTCTTCGTATAATGACTTTCACCATAATATCTACAGAGATGCTCTTGTCGTTTCCTTCATGGACACGTTCACGTCGGTTCTTGCCGGCACGACAATATTTGGCATTTTGGGGAACTTAGCTTACAAGCAGAAGGTTCCTGTGAGCGATGTGATTAATGCGGGGGGTACGGGTCTAGCATTCGTTTCGTATCCGGAAGCGATCGCCAAGTTCGATTCGGTACCTTGGCTTTTCGCATTGCTCTTCTTCGCAATGCTTTTTATTCTAGGCGTTGGAAGCCTGATTGCGTTGCAAGGTAGCACATTCGCTGTGATCATCGATCACTTCCCACATTGGAAGAAGTGGCATGTATCGGCCGGTTGCGCAATTGCCGGGTTTCTTATTGGATTGGTATATGTAACTCCGGTAATTCGACACCAATACTCATAATTTGCACGCTAAGTTGCTTTGCCGTTTCAGGGAGGTCAATTCATGGTCACGCTTGTGGATTATTTCACGGGCAGTTTCATCTTCTTCATTTTAGCCACATGCGAAGTGATTGCTATTTTTTGGTGGTATGGTGAGTATCCTCAGAGAAGAGTAATATTGTCAGGTTGAGTATTGCTGTGCTTTGTTTACACAGGCTTGGAAAACTTCTGCGACGATGTGGAATTCATGCTGAAACGTCGTCTGGGGTGGTATTGGCGCATTACATGGGGCTTGATAACGCCGATTGTTCTGATGGCAATCTTCATCTATTTCCTTGCGAATATTGAACGCTTGCAGCATGAAGATCTAGATTATCCAGACCTTGTGCTTGGTGAGACCATGTGTGATCGAACATTCGCAACAAATAACAAATGCAAATATTGCAGGCTTTGGCTGGGCGATTCTTGGTTTTGCCCTGCTGCAGACTGTCTTATGGTGGGTGTATTACCTAATACACAAGCGCAATATGGGCTTTGGGGGAGCCTTGCAAGCGTCTCTGTCACATGAGAGATGGGGTCCTCAGAACGCGCAGCAGTACAAGGAATGGACGGCCGTGAAGCAGGAGCTGGCATCGCGCCGCAGTAAAGTGGAGCTGCCGCGATTGCGACGCCTGCTCTACATCTTCATCGGGCATGAGTATTACTAACCGTCAGTTGGCGGCCGATGCGATGTGGAGTACTAGGTAAATGTGCCGACACCGCTTGCAACACCACACCATGCCTGCCGTTTTATTGAAGTACTAACAAACAGTCAGCGTCTGTGCCAACAGACCGCGTTGATAAGGCGCGGAAAAGACGAGAGGAGAGCCCATTTCGCATCCATTTCGCAAACAAAGTTAGAAAGAAGTATTGTTATCATTTCGGTTGCAACATCCACCATCCTGATTGATTCCTCTTGGCCTCTTGCTCCCCCAGTAGTGTACTTACGATGCATTTGTGATTATAATAAAGCATCATATAATCAATTACACACACTTATTGTTATTTTTTTATTTACCTGCATGGCAGCCTTACATTTGCTCGCGTCGCTGTGAGATTGCAATTACGAGATACGAAGGTGGGAGGATTAATCATGGGTGTACATGCGCGCCAATCGCCTGCCAAGATGATTATCATTGAAATCAGCCACATCGACGCAGGGAGTAAGTCGTAAGTAGTAAGCCGGTGTGGAATTTTCTATATAGCTGCCTATTTTCTACTCAATGCCGTCAATTCGTGCTCAGCCTGCGTGTTTCTCCGTTTGTGCGAAGCCCATTTTGGAAAGTCCTTAATCCAGGACCCACAAAGCCCACACAAAATAATGAATAAGGTACTTATGACATTTTCTCTTGGAACTTGAACCCTGGGGTTACGGTTTGTTTGTAAATAATATAATAACTCAGCAAAGGACAAAACAAACACAAAGTTTGCACCTTACTTGGCAACTTAACTTGGAATGTCGAGAGTAAAATCCATTTCTTCTGGAAATTCATGCATGTATTCCATTGGCAAAGTGCTTCAGTAAGTCACAAGTGAAAATTGAAAAAGTTTTCGAAGAATTATGACATTGGGAATTGGATCATAAGTTAGACAAGTTACATATATACTCATGTCAGAGTACAGTTGGCTAGACTAATTTCTATCAATATTTAGCATGGCAAGTAGGTATTGTATGTGTGCACTTGCTCATCTCATTTCTCCTGCAGGAGCGAGGAGTGGAAAACCCGGCGTTTCAGCTTGACGAGCGTCCCGGCGCGGACAGGCGTTCGAACGGCTATGACTCGACATCAGCGCCCGCCGAGACGGTAAGCGAGCCGCTGATAATACGTGCAGAGTTGCATTGTGTATGCCAGTTACCAAACAATGGCTGGAAATTAATGGAAATATTTCATTTTCGCGGCGCGTGAACGATGACGCTGTGGGCCTTGAGATTCAGATTCAGATTCAGAGCCAGTCTCGGAGTCTGAAAAGTGACCAGGAGAAAATATTTTCACTAATCGTCGTTTCGCGCAGCGTTTTATTATATTGTTATATTGCATCATCGCGCGATGAGCATTATCAGAGTTTAAATTTAACAGCGGGATTTACCGATACGAGGAAACTACATAATAAATTACTCCGGCGCGCCGGAGTCTAGTCTAGCTGGTAGCTGTTATTTAAATATCAATGAAAGCCCGGGCATTGTGTGGAATTGTTTATGAAAAATTGCTTTTGCCCGAATAATGCCCGCCCATTACGGGCCCGACAATATAAATGAGATTTTATTTACTTTTGCTGTATTATTGATTATCGTACAACGCCGATATGCAGATATCTGCTTTGCTTGTTAAACGCACGCAGCATAATTGCAAAACCTCGCAGCCGCCAGCCATGCCTTGCCGTGCGGTCAACCGAACGTAATTACCAGCAATTTTTCGGCCTTCGCAAGGTTGCACGAAAATGAAACGAAGCCAACCAAAGTTAAGACACGAAATGAACCAAAAAACAAAAACATTTACAAAATTATTCTTCTTTTTGCATAATTACTAAGGTTTTTTAACCATAGTTATTAATTAATCTAATTGGCGAGAAAACTTAATTGTGTCGGCATTGAAGTTCAATTGAACTAAATACATATCTTATTATATATCAGAATATATTACATTTACTGTGGCATTGACAGAATGCAATTAGATATATTTAAGTTAAGTGATATCCGGTGAGTGAACATGCATTGCAAACTTTTCTTACCTTGCAGAAGTTGAATGTTGGCGACGCAGACGGCGGAAGCGAGAGAGCGCAATGGAACAACGGGTTGGAGTTTATCATGTCGTGCATTGCGATGTCGGTGGGTCTGGGCAACATTTGGCGCTTTCCGTTCACGGCGTACGAGAACGGCGGCGGCGCCTTCCTTATTCCGTACATCATTGTCCTGATGGTGATCGGGAGGCCGTTGTACTTCATGGAGATGGCTCTCGGGCAGTTTGCCAGTCGAGGCAGTGTTCACATGTTCGAGGCTCTTGCACCCGCATTGAAAGGTATACAACTGCTGACTGACTGCACTCAAGCATCCAACAAACACAAATACCCTGCAAGGTAGACATTTCTCAAGATATTTACGTCTTCCCGTAATTAAACCCCCGCGAAATTTAATCACTTTAGAAAGATTTGAGTTACCTGACGGGATCTGAACGAAACTGAAGTGAACTGAAAACATTGATGTGAGTAAATGAAGAAAGTTTGAAGAGCATTTAATTAATTCATAATTTACGTCGAATAAAAGCCAACTGGGAGCTGCAAAACTCGCGCGCGTTGCACACACTACTGCAGGAACTTTTCCCATATTCCTGCGTTGTTCTGTTTTTGCGGACACGTGTTTCGCAATCAAATCCAACAAGCCGCATCTGAAGTTGACTAACATTGCCCGAATCACTTCCCTAGGTGTCGGTTATGGGCAAGTCCTGGCCTGCATTTGTGTGGCGACCTACTACTGCTCCTTGATGGCAACCACGCTTTTCTATCTGCTCAACTCATTCACCCCGGACCTGCCCTGGACCGAATGCCGCTCAGAATGGGAGAACAACCTCCGCAAGAACAACATTACCTGTATTCCTTCGCTCACTGTCGGGAAACAAGCCAATCTCGAATATACAATGAGCTCCTCGGAGCTGTACCTGACCTACGAAGTGCTCAAAGAGCGCGACTCAATTGACCAAGGCATAGGGCCGCCTGACTGGCGGCTGTCGTTATGTCTCCTGGCGGCGTGGACCTGCACATTTATGGTGTCGCGTCGCGGGGTGCAAAGCTCGGGCAAGGCGTCGTATTTCCTCGCGGTTTTCCCCTACGTCGTCATGTTCGCCATCCTCGTGCGAGCTGTAACCCTGGAGGGTGCAAGCGAAGGCATCATGTACTTCATCCGCCCGCAATGGGCCAAGCTGCTCGACGCCAAAGTGTGGTACGCGGCCGTCACGCAATGCTTTTTCTCGCTGAACGTCGGCTTCGGCGCGATTGTCATGTACTCGTCCTACAACGCCTTCGATCGGAACATCAACCGAGATGCAATGGTCGTTACGACCATGGACACTTTCACATCAGTATTGGCAGGCACCACAATCTTCGGCATATTGGGCAATTTGGCGCATCAGCTGGGCACTGATATGACCCACGTGGTTAATTCCGGCGGAGGTGGCTTGGCCTTCATTTCCTACCCTGAGGCTATCGCCAAGTTCGAGACAGTGCCTTGGGTACGACCAAGACCATATCCCCTAACGTTTTCATATCTGAGATTCGTCTTCAATTCCAGCTATTTGCCATTCTCTTCTTCGGAATGCTTTTTGTATTGGGCATTGGATCGTTAGTCGCGTTACATGGCTGCGTCATCACTGTGATAATGGATTCATTCCCTAAATTGGAGAAGTGGCAAGTGAGTCTCACAACGGCCATCTTGGGTTTCCTCTTGGGTCTTGTGTATGTCACCCCTGTAAGTGCTTCATTTATCATATTTGCGAAATCATTTTTTACATAAAAACCTGTGACAGGGCGGCCAATTCATCCTTACAATGGTGGATCATTTTGGGGGTACGTTTATTATCTTCCTCCTGTGTATTATTGAAGTCTGCGCAGTGACGTGGTGGTACGGGGTGGACAATTTCTGCGGAGACATCGAATTCATGACGGGGAAACGTGTAAATGCGTATTGGCGCATTTGCTGGACAGTGGTCACCCCCATATCTTTGATATCAATTTTCATATACTTTTTGGTCACTTTAAAGCGACTCACATATGGGGGTCATGCCTATCCAGACGGGGTCCTTGGTACGTTCTTAATAGACTTGAAACATAATAATATCAAAATGTTTTTTAGCAATTGGATGGTGTATTCTTGGTTTGGCATTGGTAATAGTAGGATACTATATGATCAAAAGTTTCTTAGGGAAGCCAACGCAAAGACTATATGAATGGGGGCCGATTGATCCCGTACGGAAAACGGAATATTTGCAGTTCAAAAAGAAACGCGAGGAAGCGCAGGCTGAGTACTTATGGCAACGACTTCTCAATGCCTTGACTGGTAGAGGGTAAAAGTTCATTTAAAGCAAGGGCTGTATACTAAATGCAAATACAATAAGTTAAAGAAATAAAGCCAGACTTGTAAATCTTCGCAAGCGCAAGGGGTGCCAGGGTGAAGACAACGCAAAGACTGCATGCTCGCGGCGCTAATGACGGCTATCAATTATTTACATAAATGCTGCGTGCGTGCGCGCAAGAAGGCACAGGTGCGAGCAGAACACATAATACAGAACGCCGAGCACACCAAGGTGTTGGCGGCGTGTACGTACTATTGACCTAGTCAGGCGCGGTGTATCTGATATGTAGGGTAGTAGTAATGCTGCAAGTAAATGGTATACGATGCCTTTCGGCGGGCGGTCGGTGCGCGGAGCGGCAGAGGCAGAGGCACTGGAGGTGGTGGTGGCTGTGGCAGCGGCGGCGGCGGTGACGGTGCGAGATGCTGGATGGGACCGGGCACTCGTCCAGAATCCACGGCAGCGAACGGCCGCCAACGCGCAGTGCACGTGAGTGTAGTCGTCAACGAC
Source organism: Aleochara bilineata (assembly GCA_003054995.1). NCBI lineage: Eukaryota > Metazoa > Arthropoda > Insecta > Coleoptera > Staphylinidae > Aleochara > Aleochara bilineata. Next base: position 68,656 of record NBZA01004093.1, on the reverse strand, counting down.
GCGATAACCCAGTGAGTCAGTCTCTCAGTATCAGTCAGTCAGTCAGTCACCGCCGCTGAGCAAAGCAAGCCGCCGGTGGCAGCGCTACCGCTAGCGCAAGTGCAAGCGGCGACTGAATGTCGAGTCAACGAACTCCTCGGAAGTCCAAGAATTGAACCGCACGCACTTTTTGCTCTTTCTGCACTTGCCACCCCCGGGGGTGGGTGCACTGAACTGCAGAACTGCATTTCGAGTTCAGCGTACCACTACCACAGTGAGACACTAACAATAAGTAGTAACACTCGTCGCTCGTCGCCCGTCGCGCTGGCAAGACACTTGCTCCGAGGCGGACGTTGAACTCCCGGCCCGCTCCCATCGTTCATGCGACGCCACCGCCGCACCACCAGCAGGATCAGACTCTTCGCCGGATCACAACCAGGACTCGCATTCGCAGCTTGGTGAGTACACGGCGTTTGAGTATTAGGCAGATAGATATCTAGGGCGTGCTGGGAGCACTTGTTGCGACGCAAAGCCGGGCGCGTCCGGGACCGCTGCAGATGCATCTAATGCATGTCATTCATGCATGCAGCCGGGCGGCAGCCTCCTACCTTCCAACTCATGCATGCAGAATGCAGCCTTTGCCGACGGCAACAGCACCATGACCGTGGCGGTGGCATATTCATGGAATAATTAATCATCTGTCCGTTACTCTCGTAAACAACAACTGCCCACCATCCATCCCTAGTAATGTTCAAATGCGACACATGTTTCCCTCTGGCCAGTTGCTCACTTGTTGTTTTTCATCCACCATCCATCCAGTTATTCATTTTTTGCGTGTAGAATCTTTCCACTGGCTGGATGCAAAATCAAATTTCATGTTCGATGTAAAATTCAATACACACGGCAAAGCGCACCGTATGAGCATGAATATTTCATGTGTCAGCCTACACAGAGTGAGGGAGTATGTACTGACTTAATTTCCAAACGCAATTTATTTGTTTTGCAGCGCGAATTCCGATTTTTTGCGCTTGCTTTTTATGCTTCTCTGGCTCATAATTAACTTCCGCCTAATTGAGTTCGAGATTTGTTTGTTTTCCACCCGCCGAAATCTATTATCCACTCGGACGCGCAGATGAAATAATAAGCAATTCATGTAATTGCCTCAATTATCTGAGTTTTCATTGTTTTGTACTGATGTTAAGAGAACTGCATCCATTGTTGCCCAACTTCACTTCCAACTGACATAACAGGATGGCGTAATGAAGATGCAACTCGTGGACTATTGAAATCGCATACAATTTGCTCACGCATCAAGTGCACTTTGCTTGCGGCAGATCGCTTTACGAAATGATTACGTTTCGCGACGGCGGCGGCGGCGGCGGAGATACTTTAAGACGCCCGGCTACACTTGTATTATATTTGCGGCTTTATTCAAGAGCCACTCTACAAATCCAGGATTAGGACGATTGTGCCTGCCTGGCTGCTTGCTATTTATGGAAAAATCCACTCGTTTAGGCTAGGTATTTACTCAGAGACCAACCACGCATTCAATTTCATTTTTAATTGTTTGCGTCCTTAGTAAATGAATGAAACATTCCATTACGAACTACTCACTCGCTTGCCGCCGTCGGTTGATGTAGGTTAAGTATTCCCAGCAAACATTCTTTGAGCGACGTCGCCGGCGCCGGCGACGAAGGATGAAATGAATTGTTCCTGAAAATTAGCACGTACAGAATTTAATAAGACAACAGAAGCGCTGACGAATGAATAATTAATTGAGAAGTTGCTCATAATATTGAATTTCATGCTTGATTTGATTAAAACTTGTTTGGATAAAATAACTCTTGAGTGATTTGAAAAGTTTTACAAGTTGCCGTAAAGTTGATACTGTCAAGTCAAGTGGTAGGCAACTTTTTATACGCGTTGCGCAATTGTTTCGCAATTCGCGAAATTGGATTATTAATATTGAACAAGATTATAATAAACTGGAACGCGATGTGATGCGATGCGGTGTTTGCGTTCGTTCATTTCACCTGCGCGAATTTGTTTCCGTCGCTGCGTTAAATTATAAAGCGCAATTTCGCTACTGATTGCCATGATGAAAAAGCGCAGCGCGGCGCTGTATGCAGGCAAGATAAATACGCCGGAGCGCGGTTGGACTTTTCGTAATGTGGCAAACAGTAGCAGCATAATGAGCTGTTACTATGCGACGGTGCGCCGCACCCGACCGGGTCGAATTAATACGCTGGCGGGTGGTTTGACCACCGCCACCAG
>NBZA01004093.1:996-29155 GCA_003054995.1 Aleochara bilineata | reverse complement strand
CCATTTTTCAAACAATTGCAAATCGGAGTTAATGAGCTCTGGTGACATGAAATTCGAACGAATTGTTATTTAAAGCAGTACATTCATGATATGCTGGTAGAATTTATATTGAATTCATGCATTATCCTACCATTATCGCTTTCAAGTACAGCGCGCTTCAAATCGGTAAGCCGACCTTTCATTACGTCTATGTATTCACGGCTAGGGTTGCGCGTGCCGTGTCTAGAGTACATCCAAATTTTTTGTGGAACGCATCCTAAGAAAGAACGTTGTTTTGTTTTCAAATAATACTTACTAGCATCAAGTTAGATATACTTGCCTGAGTACTCAATCCGGTTGTGATTCAAATTGCCGACGACCCGATACGGTGTTTTGGTTCCCAAGTGGTTGTCAATCACATCGTTGCACTCTTCTGCATGACCAGTAATAAGCATGCACGCGAATCCGAAAAATATCGGTAGAAGGCGCATTGTTTCTTTATTTGTAGTCTACTAAAACAAATCTACTTTAATGAACACCAACGGTAAGGTCTTCACCAACTAGAACTCCATTCGATTCGAATCCGACGAGCGATCGAATGGAAATGAATAGGATTTGGTGCGATGCGCGCGAGTATATCAGTGTTCACCTATGATTGACGCTAGATTCTCATCCCAACTTCCGTGGCATCAAACTGCACTTCCAATTAGCTGGAAAAATACAGGTTATGCAATGAACTAATCCTACCACTCGCCCACTACTAACTTGTTTGCCCGGAATGATCACATCATTTGCGTGCGGCGGCCAGTATTAGTGAAAATCCTGTCTTGGTGATCTTGGCGATTGCGTCTCGGATGTAGCCGTATGATGAAGAATTCCAATATTTCTGAATGTATGTTAGGTGCTAGGCGAAGGCGAATGCCAAAGATGCATTTGAAGTGTTTCTTCTTCGCTCCGTGTCGTGAACAAATGCAACATTGAGGTTTCGAGGTTATCCTTCACTTGACTTTGAATTTTAATAAGCTGTCCGTTTATTTAATGTTTGCTTGGGCTCCGTCTGCAAATAAACCGGGTTAAGAATTGTTTTAATAGCTGTATAAGATCGACGGCTGTTATTAAATTAGCATAGTAATTTACGTGCATACACCTTGCAAGCTGCGGCCAACAGCTTATCTTTCTTTTCTCCGAGCTGACTGACACTATTTTTCGAGATGTAAACAGGCAAACGACCGAAATTGCGTTTCTGTACTAAAATTTCTCTTTTGCTGGAGCAATCATTTCATGGTTACACATTTCATAATTGTGTACATGAGGGTTCACATCCAGCATGGCCCAGTCATTGTTAATACACAAACATGGTTTAGTTGTCTTATAAACGAAAACGAATAAATAAACAACATTAAACTACTTTACATGGGTATTGCAGCGCCCCCATCGAGACATAACCCAACAGCACCCTACATAACCCAAAAATTGTGCAACTTTTGTGATTTATTTCCAGCATTGGCGAAACGACATCATATTGATAGAAGAAAATGAGTAAATACGCACAATATACTAAACTGGCCCAGTTACCTACTGAATATGCTCGTCGAATGGACCGATTAAGCAAACGAATTTTCGGCGAAGTTGCTAGACCGACGAACTCTAAATCTATGAAGGTTGTAAAGCTATTTTCTGAAGAGCCGGTAAACCAAAGAAAGGAGATCCATGCGTATTATCCCAGACACCCAGAAACAGGGCGCCTTATGATGTATTTACGTTATTACGGCTTGTATCGAGACGAACACGCTGATTTTACAGATGAGATGAAACGTATGCGAGCATTACGAGGAAAAGCACCCCCAGAACATAAATTTAAGTATCCCAAGAAAGAAGAAGACTTTTAGCTTAAAGCAATTTATTATTACAGTAGAAATGTAGACATAATTACAAACGTTGTTCTTAACTTTATACGAGTATATGTACACATTACTTCGTTAAAAATGGAATGAATATTGAACTAATGTTTTAATTTATTACAATTCACTCTTCGGTTTTAGTTTGCCAGTCTCTCCTTTCAATTTTTCATTCAAACAAGCAGTATGTTTCTTATGTAGTGCTCTCTCCGCACATAAATACTGTTTGAGGCTTTGTTTGCCCTGATGCTTAAAATACCATTCTTCAATCACACCTTCGTTCTCTTCCAATAGGGTTTCACATTGAGTCTTCATATTAGTAATTTCTACGCTAGGTTTATCCCACAATTCAAATGGAATTCCCAATTCTACTTTGACACCTTTATCCACCAGCCCATGAAGCGTCTGAAATGTTTGACTCATACCCTTCGCAAACCGTGTGCTATCTTCACGTTCTTTGTGAATGTTGTACTGCAGTATACGATCACAAACACCATCAAGAGACTCCACAAGACGCAACTCAGACTTTTGATATTCAGTCTTCTTCTTTGGCTTAACATCATCGACTGCGTAGCCGGTTTCTATCACTTCGTGAGTTTTACCAGTTTCTTCCAGACGTTCTTCTAGCTCTATAGCTAGGATCTTACACACTACAATTGTAAATCAAATTGAGGTATATGTGCCGAGAGAACAATGCTATTTAGTTATTACCTTCACATTTGTTGGCATATTTTACTCCTTCATCCTCTTCAGTGATGCACTGAACATAAGCACAGATATAGGCAATCAAAATTATAAATACGGGTAAAATTATTTTCGTCATATTGAATATGATTTACTGGCGAATTACGGTATATTGTGATGAATAAATTAATGAACACTGATAATGTTTGGAAGATTATGACCGTGCATGGCTTCAAACAAATCGCGCATGTGCACAGAGTTAAGGAACCAATATCAGCTGTTTTGCTTTTTAAATGAGTAGTGAGTATTTGCCATAGTTGTTATTTATAAATAATATTAGTAAATAATGGCATGTGGTAGAAGAATACTACTAATAGGATGATAAAAAGTATAAACAAGCATGCGCCGCCATTTTATGTATGTCATAAAACAACAATATCACGAATGAGTTATTCTTTTATTGTAAACACAAAGTACTTATCTCTAATATAATATGTATTTGCGTACAGTTAAAGTACAGCTAAACATTATTCATAATCATAATAATCAACAATATCACCACTGTTGAAATCGCCCTTCTTTAAAAGTCGCATAAGTTTGCTCACAGTTTGCAACGTAGTAAGCACAGACTTATTTGCCTTAAGCTTATCGAAACTAGCCTTGATTTTCTGATCTTTGATTAAGGTGGAACAAGTTTGGAACATCTCAGTCAACACCGGACCTGGACTATAGTTTAAAACGACCATATCACGCTCCTCTAAGGCCAATACTTTGAAATAGTAGTTCCGAGCCGCCTTGCCCAGGCCGTACATGCCGGCGGTTTCAACCGGAAGACTTCCGATCAAAGAAGTAATATTTACATTGTATTTTTTCTTATCAGCAAAGTGTTTAATGAAAGCGGAGTTCAACATGCCCATGGAGGAAATATTCAGATTACAGTAGTTGTTCCATTCGATGGAATCGGATAATGTGGAAAGTTTATCAACGGTTCCCAAGGAGCCTGCATTGTGAAAAATAATCGCATTCACTGCATCTGCAGCAAGATTATTGCATTCTGCAAAGATCTTGTCATACTCCTTGTAGTCGGGTTTGGTAAGATCCCAAGAATAAATCAAAACCTTCAGTTCGGAGGTTCGTTCCATCAGCGATTGGGTTTCCAGTAAACCATCATTTGAGCGAGCAATCTGTTATCAATACAATAATTATCAATTCAGGTTCAGAGGGCAGAAATAAGATACTTACTAGAATGATATATGAACCTGTAGTTAGCTCATTTGCAAGCTGTAAGGCGATCTCTCTACCAATGCCCTTCGAGGCCCCAGTGACAATTGCTATAGTCTTCAGACCAAAGTCAATTTTGTTCGCTGGCGTGCTCATTTTTGAGAAGTGCTGCAACTTCGCCCCGGTTGATAGCGTCGCGTTCAGGCAGAATGGTACGAAAGAGAATGGAGTTGTTGATTGGTTCGTCTAAAATATTATATGCAAATGTATCTGTCTCTTCCGACAGCAATTCACGCATGCACGCTTCTCGCTTAGCCGCAAGTTGGCCTAAGATGTTTTTGTCCTGTCGGAGTTTCTCAAGCCTTCCTTCTGTAAAATTACGCAAAGTATTGGAACGAATGAAATTATATATAATATTACAAGATAATTACCAAGGATTGCTAGATACTCGGCAGAGTCGAGCATAGATTGTGAAGGTGCACACGAAACGAAGTTGTTCTCGAATCCAGTCGGCGTTGACTGACTCGCCAGGCTCACGATCGGGTGAATGTCAGACGATTCTTTCTCAACGTTAATTGTGACTGAAGGAGAGGTATCGGCTTTATTATTTTCCAACCAAGGATCCATACTCTAGTAATAAATAATGTGTTTTTATCAGCGATATAAATGCAAATTATTCAGGTTATGTGTTTGTCTTTACAATTCATGAAGCTTATCAGTGCGATATGTCTGCTATTTGTTATCCAATGAGTTGACCTAATACACGACTAATCAATAAAGTAGTCTTTGTATGAAGAAGATAAGAATTGTATTAAATTATCTATAATATAATGTCACACGATGAAACAATGAATATTGAAGCGAGTAATTATACTTGACAAGGTTATAATACAGAATACATGTATTATCTTTTTAAATAATTATATTAAAGAGTCTATTTTACATGAAATTTCACAAAAAAGACGATTAGTGAATTATACAATTGTAAATAATTAAAATATAATAAAAATATGTTTGTTGAATATGAATAATAGCTACATATACATAGTTGCGCTGTTGCCAAAGTTACCTTTAATTAAGAGAAATATATCTATTGTTATTTACAATATATATATACTTATATATAAATACAAGAGCAACGGTAAGTCTATATTATATTTTTGTAAAAGACAGAAAATAACCAATAATTCAAAAAACTATCTGCAACGCCCTCTGACAACTTAAGTTTAGTTTTTAATGTTGTGCATTTGCGATAAATTGAGCAATGTTTAATTAATTTTTTCATAAAAAGTAAAAAACACGTTTTATAATAATAAATAATATATAAATAGACGAGTAAAAGATTACAAACATTGTACGTAGCGTTCAGTGCGCATACAAAGTGCGCATGGTAGAAAGGGAAACGTATGGCTTTGTACATTCTCAGCAGCGTATCAATGGGGTATCATAGACTGTTCCTTTTCTGGCGCTAATGTTAAGGCTTACACCTTTGCTCGGGCAACACTGGAAGTAGTAGTAGAAGCGAAGCGTCGCTAGGTTTGAACATAGCAAACGCGGTACAAGATTCCTAGGATTACAAACATTTCGTTAATTACATTTATCTGGTGATCGGCGTGTTGGGATTCTGATTCTGGTACTTTTTTGTGGTTTGTGAGTTAAAGCATAAATAATGTCTGGTATCGCAGCTGCAAGACTGTCTGAAGAGCGCAAAGCATGGCGCAAGGAACATCCATTCGTAAGTGTGACGCACACGTCTGCTTGTTGCAGCCGGCATTATTGAAATATGCTAAATGTGTATCTTTCATTAATTGTGCAGGGCTTTGTGGCACGACCCAGTAAGAATGCTGATGGCACACTCAACCTTATGAACTGGGAATGCTGCATTCCCGGGAAAAAGTCCACCGCGTGGGAAGGCGGTCACTATAAACTTCGGATGATTTTCAAAGATGACTACCCAAGCAGCCCGCCTAAATGCAAATTTGAACCGCCGTTGTTCCATCCAAATGTATATCCTTCAGGGACAGTTTGTCTTTCACTGCTGGACGAGGAGAAAGACTGGCGTCCCGCTATTACAATAAAACAGATTTTGCTAGGTATTCAAGACTTACTCAATGAACCAAATGTGAAGGACCCCGCACAAGCCGAGGCTTACACAATTTATTGGTTAGTAAATGTTTTCGTCTTATTGTTGTTTTATTTCCGTGTGTACTATCATGCATGTAATCTTATTTAACGTCAGTGGTATCTAAGGCCGCATTTGACATAATGCATTTGTTTCACGTTCTCATCTTGCCACAATTGAGTGATTGGTTATGTACACCATTTTTAGGCGAATTTTAGTTTTGTGTATTAACATCATACTTATTTTACAGCCAAAATCGACTGGAGTATGAAAAGCGCGTGCGTGCTCAGGCCAGGGCAATGAGTCAGATGGATCTGTAATGATTATACACATAACTTCCTGTTTTAAGTACTCTTCTCGATAGAATCCAATTTATATAACTTTTCCAAAAACTGTGGGGATTTATCACAAATATCAAAAGTTAAGATATAATGTATGTATATGGTTATACTTTATTGAGTTTTCTTATATATATATCAAGTATTTTTGTGGATTTAACGTTAATAAGGATGATTTAAATGAAACATTACTAAAAATTAACCATATTTGAACACTGGATCATACTTTGTATTGGATTCTCGTTAGTTTCTTATATGTGGTCATAATTTGACAAATAGCCCATGTTGAATTTGAAGAGCAGGTCTTTATAAGATTATTAATTTAAGTGTTTATATATTGGCATTAACTACACTGAGTAAAACGAATATTGTCATAACTTGCAATGATAATAATTAGAACATTTCTAGAGTTTTCCCTCATATTCAGTTTATAAGTTGTGACCGCCTAAATTAAAAGTTTGGATTCTGCATACATTGGTTGAGATATCAAATATTGGCTGTAAGGATTTTATTCAGGTTCGTTATGCAAGTAACTTGTAGGAACGAGAAGTAATGTATTTGTTTCTTACGTACGAATGTTCTATAGAATTGAAAAGGATAACATTAAAACAAATACCTTTTTATAAATTGAACACAGGCTTTTCATCGACAATACTGATTACGGGTCTTCAGTATAGAAGTACGTCAGAACAGAAAGATATCTATCTTAAGTGGTACGCTAGGCATTAGGGGATACACTTGTAGTAGAGTAGCGCGCTTTTTGTTTTATAATTAAATAAACCTTTGTCATTTATTTTATCTTTTAATCTATTTCATATTTGAGAAAGTGGTCAGCCTTGCGAGATTGTGACAGTTGTATAAGATTGGTATTGGACTGTTTTATTATTACAAACGGTTGAGAGTATGTGGATAATGGTTATTGAGAGTGGATACAGAAAACATGCTTTGTGACATCAACTGTATTAGGGACTTATTCTAGTTACAGCTATAACATTACAGTACGATTTATTCAATTTAAATTAGAGCCGTTAATTTATAAATTACATGCTTTAGCTAGTTGAAGAATTATATTCCGTGATGGTCGTCGAATGATGATGACTTCGACACCTACCGTATGCCTTTGTAGTTTCTGTTAGTGGCTTAGCTATGTTAATGTATTATACAATTTTAAAGCAAGCATAGTTGTCGTCAGCAGTTTTGTATTAAGTATCAACGACGAGTATTCTGGTGTTTCACTTCGATGACCACTGGGCTCACACTACCATAATGGTGGGCAGAGTCCGAATCATAGTATCCTCTAGGGCCAGATTCCCCTTTGCCCTGGTAACGGCTCCTCGTAACTGAACGCGTTTCTGTGGATTCAATTGTTTGTAGAGCGCGCCCGTCCTTGGCCGGAAGAGTTTTGCGCGATACGCTTTGCGTTGTATTGGTTATAGTAGGTCGCAAGGGATCATCATTCTTAGTGGTGGTGTGATAAGTCTCGGAGAAATCACTGGAAAGGCTGCCACGTCGAATTACCTGGGCATTGCTATTCAGCGATGGAGCATTATGCGTGTCACGTAGCCTGGTGGGCGGCTCGTATATGTCGCCGCCGTATTTGGAGGTGTTCTTCAAGATCGACGTGGTCTTGAAGTTGCTCGCTGCCGTATCGGGTTCGTCATGGCCGGCTACGGCACGACCGTACGCTCCAGAACCAGATTCATGGGGAGTCATGTAGTAATCTTTACTGGTATACTTCCTGTTGAATTCATCCCGGAAACCATTGTTCTGGGAATCGTAGTAGGTGGTAGGTTCGTACGAATTGGTAAGGTCCCGTTGGCTACGACTAAGACTCGATATGAGTCCCGGGCTGGTAAGCCCACTTAGGCCTGGCTGGACGTCGCCCATGCGACCCAAATGCGGATTGGACTTGTACATGCCTGCTGATTGGAAACTTTTACTCCTAGTTAGATTGTTTTTGAAAGTCCTCTGCGGTTTTGGAGGGCTCACGACGTGCTGGCTGCGGTTGTTCACGTTATTGATTATGGAAATATTGATGGTGCTGTTACTGTGCTGGTTGCGCTCCAGACGGGTAGGCAGTTCGTGAGGGTTGCTGCTGGTTCCAATGGCACTTGTGTGGCGCGGAAGAGTCTGCGAAAAGCGTTCGTGCGGCGAGGTTGTGGACAAACGCGGTGTGGACTTACTGAAGCGGCCGAGCGAGTTGATCTGCGACCTGCAAATGGTCAGTTGACATTAGTGGACCGCGACACGACTGCGGGTGAATGGTGCGTAGCACCAGAGTCATGCATTGCTACCGTACGACAATGGTGGGTGCTTGGCCGAGAACGATACATATTTGGTGTTTTCGGCACGGCTTGCCTTGTTCCTTGCCCACACATGCCCGTCACGCAAACATATCACATAACATTACACTAGGAGGAAATAACATTTAAGAGTGATATTGAGAAGCAGTCGGGTCGTGGGTAACCATGGAATTCAGGTTCACATCAATAATATAGGAGCAAGGTCAGAGGTATGTTGGTCCAGCAGAGAAGATCTTGGCATATTTGCTATTTAAATGCTACACAATCTTCACCTAGCATGCAATCGGATCAAGTGCAGTAGGCGGACACAATAATCTTGAGTCAACCATTAATTAAGTGCTGCTAATATTGCATTACATACTGCTACCAACTTTTCTATGTACATATAATTTACATTTCCTCGTTTGCAATCATCAATTGGTGCATAACTAATTGTGAGAGTGATGAATATTCATTCATGGCCAATGCTAATATGAAAACTGATGCAATACGTACCCAACATCGCAAAAAGAGACACAAAACATTCTCAATTTCATAGCTTTGCCATTTATTTTCTATAAGTAATTTGGTAAATAAGTACAAACTTCATATCTTATCCCTATCAGTAATACAATACAATTAGATGTATTCTTCATGATTGTTTTTTAAGTTTAACGATTAGCAGTTATTTTCTTGTAACTCGTAAATTAGGCTATGTAAGCGTAAAGCGTCAGTATAACATTTCAATTTTAGGTAACTGCTAAGTTCGGGCACTTTGTTTCATCTTCTATTTAATTGTTTTAGATTGCAATGGCAACTCTATCCTTATTATAGTTAAGCAATTATGAGAAGAAAAGAAAAGGGTAATGTACAAAAGTCCTACCTTTCTTCATATTCAATTCGTCCATTTTCACGCCCTTGTCGTCTTGAGGTACGTGCAGGTTTAACACCATCATATTTATTTTCTCGGCCATATATGCTACCAGCAAATGGATCTTCGCCTAAGTAGTACCGCTGCACTGGCTTATCAATGCTGTGTGGCGTTCCCGTAATGTCCCTGTCGATTTGATGGCCTGGTTGATAAGATGGACTAGGACTGCGCTGCTTAGCACGTTGTTTCGCTTTGCGTTCGGCACTTGCGGACCGAATTTTGCCAACCAGTTTACGAATGGATTGCCCTATGTATAACAAAGTTCATTTAATTAATTTATGGTTAGGTTCTATTCGTACTTAAATGTCAACAAAACCTTACCAATAATATTCCCACTTTTCTGTTTCTGCATATGGGTTTCCCGTGAATGGCTCTGACTTGTCTCTGCAAACCTCGTTTTCTGCATTTTTTTCTCAACCTGGGTGGGTGGTGGAGTCGGAGGAGAATAATCCGGTGGAGGTTCTTCAGGTTCATGCTTCTCCAACTTTGACCCTGACCGGTAATCTGGATCATAGCGCTGCTCCTGAGAACTTCTTTGGCGACGATGGCGCTGAGGAGGCACTGGTATCTCAATAATCCCTTGAGATCGTGGTGTCCTTGGAGATTCCGAAGTAACATTCCTAGTCGGTGACGCAGCAAAGTGCCTGTAGTCCTGAGCAGGAGACATGCGTCCACGGTACTCTACCGGGGAGCGCCGGCGATCTCTGTCCTCCTGAGGACGCCGCTCGGACCATTCGCTGATACCTTTATAGTATCCTGTTTGATGTTCATGGTGATAACGCGCAGACTGACTGCTTTGATGTCGTTGGTGTGTATTTCCTACTGGCATATCACTAGTTTTATTCGGAGAAGACTTAATGGTTACATTGAAAAATGATGTTTTCGGAGGTTCCTTTTCGTCCTCTTCGATCAGCGAGTCCTTGGACGAGCGACTCTCACTGCCAAAGTGGTTCTCCAACCATTTGGAGGTTTCCACCTTCCTGGTCTCTTCCTCGGCGTCAAAGTCAAGCGGTTTTCGCGTCAGGGCATCTTTCCTTTCCAGCAGGCTGACGCCGGGTGCGGCATCTACGCGGTACCGATGCATTTGATATTGGCGTTGGTTGCCACGGCGACGAGCGCGCGCTGACAATGAGTCCCAGTCTGGATCGTCCAGGCCGTCCCCGCGGCGCTCGCCTTCGGTCGTTTCTGCCTTAAAACGCATCTCGTGCCCGATTTTCACCCCGTCTGCGTAGTAGTCAACATCTTCTTGTTCGCGTGCTTTAAAATACCTATAAGAGACGTATAATTATAGTATTCGAGATGGTGTGTCAATGCAGTACCTTTGGGAACTCTCCTTGTACGTATTAATATCCTTGCTGTCCTTGGGTAACTCGCGGTCGTCGATCTCCTCGTGCTCGGTGGTTCTCTGTGTTTCTGTGACGATGCGTCCGTCCGCCTGAACACTGCTTAATTCACGCGTATCTTCCGTATCAATAACTCTATTCGTTTTGCTCGTGTCCCGAACGACACGTGGCCCGCTTGACACCAACGTTTGTCCGGCTTCGCGCGTACGCAGAACCGATCGGATGTCTTGTTGACCGGAATTAACTGCCGAAAGGAAATCCTAGAAAAACATATATTATAATATTAGTTTATATTCTACATTTCTACATTTAAATACAGCGCATAAGTATTGAAATCGTGACGCAACACGCACGCGCAAAGAAAGTTGAAGCCCGCTCACTAACACTTAGCAGTTTTGCTAATGTTGATCATTTTTCATTCTTTAACGTTAATAACTTAAGTTTGTTATGAACTATTATACTGACATACATACTACAACGAAACCAGTTAAGTAATAAATAGTCACCTGATAAGTAATTTGTAATCAGCATCCACTTCAAGTGGAGGTAATGGTTATTTATTGAGTCTATCACATATAGTAGTTCAATAACACAATAACAAAGCCCTTTTGGATAGCAAATACTGAGTGGTAACCCGCGACGTTGCTACTCAGTGAAGTCGAAGTCGCCCGGGTATTTGCATTGTCTTAGGTACTGTCCGAGTCTCCGCGTCCGGCAAGTGTGCACGTCGCGACCGACCAGCTGTAGTCCTTGGACCGCACGAGGTCGTCGCTTTCGCTACTATTTTTTCCCTTTCGTGAAAAATGCAATTTTGCGCTCGTTTTCCGTACCACCGATCTCTAAGTCTCCAAATTTGTTTAACAGGAGATGACTTTGTACCCCAAAGACCAGTATCACTGGGTGTACTGTACTTTCTGTAAGTTCGTACGAAGATAAAGACGAAACTCGCGACTGGCGTGCGCGTTCGTGGCCGCCGATGAATGCTTGGCAACGCGCTTCGACAACGCGTACGAAGTCGGGTTCGAAGAACGAAGGCACGCTGCTGGTCCGACAAGTCCCACCAAGTCAAACGGGCGCGTGCTTTTTTTGCCTTCACCGTTCTTCTTTCACCTTCACTGTCAGCATACAGGTACATGCGCAACAAATGAACCTGCGGTTTTGCGTTTACGCTACTCATCTGTGTCTAAGCTTCCAAAAAATCGACCCAAAATCAAGAAATTAGCACGCATTAACCGCAAATTAAGTGACTTTTTTCATTTTATCCCAAGATGTAACACTTTTCTTATAAGCCATGACGTATTTTGTTTGTGAAAGTAAAATTGAACCTTTTTAAAGCGTATTATTAAGTGATTAGCGCTAATTCAAAAACACTTTCAATTTCTTTTGAGAATTTGTCTCATTTGTAATAAGACATGCATTATTTTAATAACATTTTGATTTTGAATAACAAAACATGCATGAGTACCTAAATATTTTCACTAATTTGTTCCACAATTAATCAAATTATAATAAAGTGTTGTTGTAATAATTGTGCGTCCCAAGGTGCGCTCCCTGTCTGAGTGGAAAGAGAAGAGTGAAACGTGTTTGGTTGCAAAGTGCTCGTATCTTAAAGTCGTTTAATGTCGCGTCGTGATTTACAAAATCGCATAATTTATTATGTTAGTAAATCACGTCCGACGTGCAGCGTCTCCTCACACCACTTGCCACTTGCCTCTTCAGCGCACTCTTCTCTTCGTACAATAACAATACCCGACAACATCGAGGTCAGGGATGGCCAACTCGAGGCCCGCGGCCCTCCTCAGGTTTCTTTGCGGCCTGCATCCTGAAAAACTTGGCCACCCCTGCTCTAAATACCTATAAGTAAGTTGCAAGACTTACTTTGCATAACAACGATAAGATGAGTCTGATGTCAATCGCAGATTGAAGTAAAAATATTACAGAATTTATTCATTCACTGTCGGCCTGTTCTAATCTGACATATCGATAAATACTATACCCTGCGTCACATAAATATAAAACCGCATTTACCAAGCCAAAAATAGCATAGCACATGGGCTCAAACTCGCAGTAAATGCTACGCCGAGTACCTCCAATCAAAAGGGTTGTGATACCAGCCGGATAGTCAAAGTACCCTACTGAGCTTGCAATCAAGCAGCCAGCGGACATAATCATCAGGCAAATGTTGAAAATGTACGACGGGAACTCGTCGTTTTGCACGTGGTAGATTAGCATGATCACGATCAAGTACGTAGGCGGCCAAAGCCCTACGAACATCAGAGTGAACGACCAGTATTCGCAGCAAAAAATTTCCTTGCGCAGTAGCGCCGCGGCGAAGATATACTGCATAAGTGTTAATATCTGGAAAATATTCTTATGACTGCTGTAATTGCTTCAATGTCAATTCATCAACATACCAACTCGGCCACTTTTATGTAAAACATTTCAGGGTTATCAACCACCTCCGCACAGCGCCTCTTCGACCGCTCCCAATTCGAACTCATCTTGCTCTTATTGCTTATAAATACGTTTTTCGAGGATATTTATTAATTTATATAGAATTTGACACGTTTTTGACGTTCATGGTACGTTTGACACATCGTAGTAAGTATAGCATTAAACAAACTCACCTCGTCCGTGATATCACCCAGATGCTGCACATCCTCAGTCTCCTTCACTTCTTCGGTCTCCTCACGGGATATGACTCTACGTTCTTTCACTTCGCGCACCACCCCACTTGGGTTCGCCACCGCTACCCATTTGGTGGCATCACCTCCATCTACCACGTCCCCATCTTCAGTAACTTTAAGCAGATCGTCATCATCGCCCAACTTTCGCAACTAAATCAAACAATAATTAAGCCACAGATTAATTTCAGAAACATTTTCATCATATATACAAGTTAATCTTACTTCAGTTTGATGGTGTTCCTGCCTCTCAGTATCCTCCGTTGTGTTACTTGTAACTTGCGGTCCACTGTCTTCGACCACTTTTCCATCTTCCAAGACAACCTGGCGCTTTACCCTCGTCTCGATCTGCTTTGTATTGACTACTTCCGTCTTCTTCTTGCTCACCCATTCCTCTGGATTCAAAATGAACATTTAACACAGAAAAATACACATTGGATGGCAGCTTGAAAGAAGAATGAATGAATGACCGTACCTTCTTTGGTAGTGGCAAAAGTGTCCCCTGATTGGATCTGCGTGAAGAACAACGGTTTAATGTGGACATAGGAGACAAAAGTCACACGGCGGCGCGCGGACGAGCGCGGAAGAAATGGACCGTGAAGGTCCGACAGCAATAAAATGACAACCATCCAACATTGCACACGGATGAAAATCGCAAGTACCAAGAGCGTGAGCACTTTTGCTTTCAATGCATCATCATAGCGGCCTGTATACTGTAAATACACTTGACACTCGCAAACAAACCTTTACAGACTTTGTGCAGAACTAGAGCGTTATTTACGTGTCAATAGTAACACGTAATAGTGTGGCGCGGCGCACTGGACTGAATGAACACTTCATTATTGATAATCACGAATTAGTACCTACCGAGGTGTCCGATTATGCATCAACAAATGTAGCGGTGGCATTACTAATGCCAATTACAATATCGCCTCCAACCTAACTTAACTTAACCAAACCCAGCGGAGTAACACGCCACGCACGCGGCCAAGTCCCTGCAAACACTGATCGACAACTGCCGTCCAACTCGAATCGTAAAGAACGTAGTAAAAGGCTAACTAAACACTTTCTGCAATCTGCAAGTCGCTATGTAGCACACTAGGGTGGTCCCCGTATACTATTCAGAGAATACTTTGAAGTAAATTCACACTTTTAAACACTTAACCTCAATGAATCTTCAGGAATCAATGACGCCAGAGAGCGTATTGTTCTCTTGATTTTCGCGACTTTGTTTGACACTTTTAGTCGACACTCAACTACCAAATAATTACCACGTTGCGTAACTCTAAACTGACAGCATTTATACCATTTAAGCATTAAATGTTTATTCACAGTGGCGCTGATTGCTTAAGGACAGTCGTAAACGATGTACGAGTACGAAAAATCAATTAACACAGTCTGCAGGTCTTCGCGCACAATTGATCGTTAATGGCATAATGATTAGCAGCGGGTTGCGCAAGCCGGTTGATTTGGTGATATTTCTAATTAGAATTCAATCAATCGCTGGAACTTCCGTTTCCTCTTGTGCTTGTTAATTGACTCGTGATTACGCACCAGCGGGGAATAGTAATTAGGTATTTGATTATGATTAACCGAGAGCAAAGTTATTTTGCTCCAATACTTACTTATTGTAAGTTGGGTATAATTGATTGGCATCAGTTACGTACGTATGACAGATTTCCTGTAACTTGTCGATTGCTGCAAGACGTCGCGACGTGAGACAAGAAATTGCGCGCATAATAATTGTGCCATTGCAGCTATTGTTCTAGGCGCTTATTATGCGAACCTACCTGCAGCAAGGCGTGCATTGCACAAGTGCACGTTTCGATTATACGTACATACGTATTATTCTAACCCTAACTATAATACAACATAAAACAATAAGTACAGTGAAATGTAAACAAATAATGTGCAAAAACAATTAATTCTGTACTTTTACCAAATAGTAACAGGCAAAAACTATGAACACAAGTGGATTGATCTTATTTTGAGTAAATTTTGAATTTGTAGGCAATTTGTAGGCGAATTATTTAAAGTTGAGGGCTACTAACTGTACTGTAGAAAAGTGTCTGAAAAGTTTGTTTGCTCTTTGATAAATCACAAACAAGAACGCGCACAGCACAGCAGACACCAGCCACACTACACTAATGCATAACTAGTCGCAAATAGAGCCGCGCAGCGGTAAAATAATGTGCCAATGCTGGGCGCTTCGCTCCGCGTTTGAACGACGGCGGCGCGCGATGCACGGGCCATTATTGAAAGTAAAATGCGAAATGTAGGTGAATGCTGGGAGCAAAGTACCAACGGCACGCAGACTTAGACTTAGTTAGCATTCGCGTATTTTCCGCGCAAAAATGTACCTGTCGTCGTCTTCGCTCAGACATACCAGGGGTACCAGGGGTACGCTGTACAGTGTATGGTATTGTCTTACATATTGCGAATTGCGCACTGTGCGCATTATTATTACCAAATTACAACATGCGTGCGTATGTTCACCTGTTCGCCTTTGTGCATTATTGTGACTGCCCAAGCCTCTCCCGAGCACACTACACTGTTCGCTGCCTATCTGATGTGGTCTCGCGTCGTGCTGAAAGAACATAAAAGTCTTGAGAGGCGCATTTCGCAAGCACCAGCTCTGGCTCTGGCTGTTGCAATCAAGCCTGCCTTGTCTGCAACTACACCAAATACAACTGAAACGTTTATGACTTTGAAATCGCTGGATACGTTTCTATTTGGCATTGTTTTAACAACCGACATAAACTACTAACATAAAACCCAATAAATTCAGTAAAACTAATAAGCCATAAATAAGACAGAAGAATCTATACTAATGATTGGTTTCCAACGCTTGCAACAGTACAGCGCAGGTCACCGATATATTAATTAATAACTAATAACCAATCACGAATGCCGTTACAGCTGCGTGTAATCGAATCTTACAATCGAAATACTTAAGACGTAATTGAATAGCGCATGTACGCGCCGCGATTGCGAAACACGTTGGACGTGGAAGACTTATTGTTAAAATGTTAAATAACGAATGAGTTTTATGCAAATATTTATGATATGCGTGCAATTGCAATTCCAATTGAATTCTCTACACTTGCTTCGGCTGTGGCTTCGCCTTCGCCGATTGTAGAGTACGCGCATAAACATATCTCGGCTCCATACTTATAGATTGCTAGATAGGCGTAATAAACGTAGAGTTGCTCGCGCGTTTTCGAATAAATATCGGAATCCATTTCGCCCCCCGAGCCAGAGTCTGAAACTGGCGCTGCCCAAGAAGTTCGATTGTGTTCGCGAATGCGAAGCGCAGCATGCTATGCCGCTGCATTGCGTTTGTTTATTGCTGCAGATTTCTCACGGTATAGTTTAAACTGAGCTCGTGGTAGGTACGGCACAATGTAAAAGTTATATTCGATACTCTGTGTACGTGCGATTTGTTTTTCTTTGCCGCATTGTAGCGCTGTCGTTTCAACACTCGCCAGCTTGCATCTTCGAAGCTCATTAGCTCTGTGCCTTTTTCCCTTGCCGAAAGGTGAAATTTGTTACATAATCAACCGGCGAACGTTGCAGTTGATATTTCTAACTAATTGATTCAAATGATCGATCGATCACTTAATTGGCCAAATTAAATTAAACCTTGTAATATTAATAATGTCCTTCTATGCGTTTTCAATCAAGAATGAACTGTTTATGAAATGTTTGATTGTTTATAACCTTTTTTATGGTAGAGATAAACATATATAACCGCAACACAGATGTGTACGGAGAGTTGCCTAACGTGAACGTATACCACCTGTGTGCAAAGCTGAATACAAGTTGTCATTTACTTGCGCAACTTTCATATAACTTTCTTCAAAATGATATCACACTTACGGTTTCTGGAGGAGGCGCAGCTTCATATCGACGCACCGTCGTCAATTTATGATCGGCTGGTATTAGACTAGCAATTTCAGTCATGTTGCGCGTACTTCTGAAACGAAAAAAGAAACTTTTGTTATTTAAGTATCGCACTCGGAAGACTGGCTGCTGCGAACCAATTGACATATGAATTAAGCATGAGCGACAGGTTGTCCTTTGGCAGAATGTTTACCAGTTGAATAAATCGTCTCATAACAGATTTTCAACCATATGGTGCGGTGCGCTTAGCGTTCACGTGCGCGAACTTGTCGTCGGTCTTTTTTTCGCGCTAGCCTCTCTTTAAGTAACCTTGACTCACTTCGAGATACCGAATAAGGAAGACGCGCTATTACCTTGGCAGCAACAAGTCGCATTAAGCCAACAGAAAACTTATATCTTTATATCCAAAAATTTTCAATTCACATCATTTTATGCGCTGGTATGCAATGCAGTATTACTTGTCTAATATTAGCAAGTTAAGACTTCCGTCTCCCAGAATGCCCTGCAGCTTATGGCGCTATCACGATTTCGATGACAATGAGATCCGAGGGAAAGTTTTACCCAAGTACATAGTAAAATATTTCGCATCATCGCTTCTGATTTAGGAGCATTAATCTTACAAATGGCGATACTTACAACATCAAAACGTATCTGCCTACAATCACAATACGAACCATAAATAACAAACGTAAACGTAAAAATTTTCGTTTGCAATAGACGCGAAAATTGGAGGCAAGTGCACACGTCGTGACGCGATGTGCTCGCTTTGAACATTCATTCGCTTCCCACGATTCATCGAACAGCAGCCACAAAGCAGTAAAGTGAGATAGCCTCAAAACTAGCAACTAATTCGCTTACGTAAATTTTCTACATATTATACTCAGCTACGCGTAATATTCCTGCGAAGCCATTCGGTGCAAAAACAAAGATATACCTACCAACATCTTTCGATGGAAGCGAGCAAGTCACAAATATTCGCAGAAAAGCAAGGCGCACGCAACAAATAAGCGTTGTATCTATTGTATTACTAGATAAAAGTACGCTAGCAAGGAAAAAACTGAATCATCGCGCAATGTAAATGTTGTTCTTTCTGGGCGAGGCACGTACAAGTACGTTTCAATCGCCAGCAGGAAGCGCATGCAAAGTGCAAGCCAAGACAGCCATAAGGATAATGGCAATGCAATCAAATACGGCCATATTTGCAACAAACTTACCAATCGAATCATTTATCAACTCAATTCACAATTAACAATTGAGCTTGACTGACTTGCGACATGCATTATTTCAACTTAACACGAAGTTTGAATGTGATAAAAGTGACTTGTGTTGCCTTCAACTGCCTGGCTGCATTCGGGATTTTGCATGGTTTGTCATTAGAACAATCGGGAGGTTCAAGAACGCATAACAAAGCACGGCTATGATGCAATCACGAATAAAGTCGTGATTGGAGTTGCGTGTTACGAATCTATTGCGTTTTAATCGGCGCTTTCGTTCCAAGATTATGTCAGCCATTCAATAAATAAGCCATCTACGACAGCTGACCAATTCGTATGCAAAAACTTTTCCAACTGTTGCTAAACTTTTGACGGACGCTCACAGATGAGTCACGTACATAAGTAACAGACTGGTTTTCATCCATTTATTACTCAACAACGAACAGGCACATGTTAATTGCACATTACACTTGCTAAAAATAGTAATAACTCATCATTAAGTAATGTCTCTTGCTTTTAAATTTTAGTATTCTGATTTGAAAGTTTCTAACTTACTTTTGTCACTTGTTTGTTGGCTTGTTGACTCTGATGCTCTATTATTGTTGTACATCCATAGCGAACTTTAACGCTTATAGGAAACACGTGCGCACACTGCTCAATTTGCGATGAAGCGGCCAGCGAAGTTCCAGCGACGCCAACAACCAACGCGAACTCCGCGAGTGTTATGATTGCTGATGCGAAATTCTTGAATCCTAAGCGAGTGCGGAGCGCGCGAATGCTGCGAGATTGTCTGTCTTGTCTGCGCCGTCTTCGAGACGAGGTGATAATGCGATGCGTGAAAAGGTGATAGTCATCGGTCCACAGAGTCGAACTGGTTGGCTTGTCGAATCCGTGCGCGAACAACAAACAAACAAACAAGGTGACGCGCTGGCTTGGGCCTTATTGAGTCATTTGATGTTTGCACGTGAGTTTAAATCGAACTTAATTACCGCGCACCGATTGCTTTGAACCATTTGTCCACTGTGGTTTGTTTGTCTGCACAAATAGAAAAGTTAAAAGTGCGCACCGGTCGGTCGGTTCTCGACACCTACTGCATTGGATTCCAGATTAGTTGCGTCACCAACCTGCCACTGATCGGCCGGTCGCTTGCTAAAAAGTGTTCTGCGCCCATGCCTCATTCTCTTTGCCTAACTGATCGTTTATTGATCAATACATCAAACAATTCAATTCATATTCATGTATAGAATCAGCCGCTGTAAAAGAAAGAGTATGTACAGCCCAATATTGATCTCTAGGAACAGAACTGAACTGCGCATAAACTACATAATAAAATCAAGAAGAGCACACTATCAGTGCATAATCGGTGCTCTCAGGAACAGTCAATGATTGTGCATGCGCATATTTCATTTGCAGTATTACCTGTGCGGCTTGTGCTCTGACATAATGTTGCATCTTTTTGGTTATCTGTCATCATTTCTAAAAAGCCGTGTATCACCATTTTAATCCATATTTATACAACGAATACCAGAGACATAGAGTACTACAACATCAATCGCAATAATAAATGTACAACAACAATAAATGCATAGTGAATTCCATAAGACTATATGCAATATTAGTTGCCTACAGTGAATACAAATTTACACCTTATACGTTTATTTGTTCATTGGTATAAGCATATTTTCCACGATATTGTATGGAAGTAAATGCTCCCTTTGTACGTTCCAGTGGAGTAAGTACGTTTCGATCTTCTTATTTACGTTTCTTTTTGCCTTCCATTTGGTGTTTCTGGCTGCTGAGTTTCTGAAGCTTCATATAAGTCAGGGTAGCATTCAGAAAGTTGACCACATATGTAGCGACGCAAACAACGCAGAAATCGTAGAGAATGAAGTAGAGAATATAAGCAAAGTACAACGAACACAGGTTAGAGAGCAATACCAAGACAAGACTAAAGCTTGTTATCACTTTGGAACTAGATTGTGCTGCAAAAATTGCGTTTTAATCAAGAATAAATACTTAAATATAGGTTTATCAGCTTACCTAAAGTCGCCAGCAAGCTATATGCCACAATTCCATACAAACTATTTGGCACATTCAGACGTGACTTTTCTCCCAATAAGTTACCAATAAATCCAAATCCTTTGCCATATCTGTAATTATTCAATGAATGAAAAGACGCATCCATATATCATCTTAAATTGAAACAAACTTACTTTGATGTGAATACTTTAGAGCAACTCATATGCTCACTGATATCACACATCGCCTGATACTTGCTGTTTTCCTCAGCCTGCAGCTCTACGATGTACGCGTAGATTGATAATCCCAAGCCGACAAGGCATGAAAATGTAATGAAATAATTGTAACCTTTTACAGCTACCATTTTGGAATTGAATCGAAGCTGAAACAATAACATTTAAAGCTATTATTTGAAATGATATGTAGCTACAAACATACCTCGTTAATGTAGATGCAGTGGGAGTCGTGGTGGAGCAAGTGTCACTAATTCGTCTGCTCGATTTTATGCAAATTTAATCAATTGCTGACGCCTCAGTCTGAGGCTACTACGTGGAACGAGATGATTTGGAGAACGAGTCGACGCAACAATCCAGTCGCTATTAAACTTCTCGCCTATGCAATCAATCAGACCACATTTACACACCAGTGATGACTTTAACCATACATAAAGTCAACAAGTAAACAAGCAACAACTCACAGGTTGGTGTTTATGTTAAATACCGGCTCGAAGTTCGCACATGCAACGCCAAAATGTACGCGCGCTGTAGTCACAAGCGTTGCCATGGTTGCGCACGCGCTACTAGAAAAATAAAAATATAAAAGTTTATGAAACTCGTACTACAAACTAAGAAACGGTCAGCTGATTACTCAAGGTTTTCAAATTGTAATGAATTTAAGTGCTTCCTCCCTTGATCATTTATGTTGCTCTAATGATGTGAAGAAGAGCGCTATAGGTATGTATACAGAAGTATGACACAAGCATCTTAGAAAGAATGTAAAAGTCAATAGCCCGGCTCGTCGCTCATAAATATAGATTGCAAATACGGTGTTGGTATTATTTATCGGTGGCAGTAATGATTTATCGCAAAGGCACATCCCCAAAGAATGTAAAGTTGTTGAACGCGGGGAAATCGCAAGAAAGAGACCTTTCAAAGTCCTCATGAGCTTTGGCTGCCTTCGACCTGCATGGGCATGCTGAGATTTGGCATGCAGCACGCAACGCGCTCAATCATTTGCACGGCCCCAGAAGTTAATACATAGCACATGCGTAGGGCGCCGGGCCCCCACCCAAAGCACCGAGAACAAAGGAATTGCTCTGGAGGATTGCGAGCGCGCGCAGTTGGCAGCACTGAACGTGCGTTAGTTGCGTCACGGGCCGGCAGAGGCGGTGTGGCGCCGCGACATTTTAACGCTGTATTGACCTATGTGTGTGTGCAGGCCGTGTCTCGGACGTACAACTTGTAAATAGAAAACGGTATTTGCAATCGGGCGAAACGTGTGCGTTCCGTTCGTTATAGGGAATATTTGTTTGGGGACGCGAGATCGCTGCGTGAATAGCAGCGTGCTGCAGTGCAAATGTTCTGGCTCTCGACGTGTTTCTCGGGACGCGTTCGTTGGCTGGCTGTACGTGCAGCAAGCGGCTCTAGAGTTGTATCCAGCGTTGGAACGGCGAGCAGGCCTTGCCTGTGCCTGTGTCTGACAGTTGCTGCGAGTGCCCATTGCGCCGATAAGTGAACTATAAACAGTAAATTTGGCCAACCGTATGAATGTGTTTCAAGTGTGCGTTAAAGACTAGTCTGGTCCAAGTCTGCGTCGGTGACTCTGGCTCGCAAAGACTGATAAGAGGATACGGATGCAATTACGAGTACTTGTGGTGCATTGGGTGCTGTAGGATTGCTGAGGATTGTTGAGTTAGTTGGTGTCGTACAGTTTCGTTCGGGCCCTAGGCGCGCTGCTGTCTGCTGAAGACGCCGCCGACGATGTGAGAGTCGGTCGCAGCGTGCTGCTTGTGTACGAGCGGGTCGTCGCATTCGTAGAATGTATGTAATAAAGAGGTGAAAGCTGGGCCGTGTTGCGCCATGGACGCCGAGGTGAAGCAGCGGAACCGGCGGAGAAAACGGGCCCAACGTATGCAGGCCCAACGGGACAAAACGAGAAATGCGGATAGCAACGAGGAGGACGAGTCGCCGGTGCGCGAGAAGCCTCCGCGCCCGCCGGCGCGCCGCAAGAAGACCAAGGATCCGCTCGCCGAGGAGGACATCATCGATGGGTTTGCCATCTTTGGGTTCAAGACTTACGAAGACCTAGAGGTTAGTTAGTTAGTTCGATTGCTCCTATCGATTTCTTCCAGTCTGTCAGCAAGTCAGCAGTTCGTTGAGAGGTTATGTTATGTTTCGATCAATTTCGGATCTATGTACATATTTCCCATAGGAA
Source organism: Aleochara bilineata (assembly GCA_003054995.1). Lineage (NCBI taxonomy): Eukaryota > Metazoa > Arthropoda > Insecta > Coleoptera > Staphylinidae > Aleochara > Aleochara bilineata. The sequence goes on along the minus strand of NBZA01004093.1, from coordinate 6,104 downwards.
TGCTAATAATCTTGTGGAATTCGGCTCGACATGCGCTAATAAATACGTTAAATAAGTATAAATTACGCCTTGCGCAACAGTAATCCGCGAACAAGCGTAATCGCTCCTTCAACTGCAACTCCACCAGATTACGGACTTATTCGCTCTTCTCTTTGGCTCAATAACTCTCGAATTTTGGCATTTAATTTTGCAGTTTTGTTAGATGTTCGTATATTTTCTTATTGAAACTTAAACAACGGCGTCTTTGGGTTTGTTTGCGTACGGCATTCCGGGCACTTAGCGTTGTTTTGCAAGGATAATAACTTATCGCTTACATGCGCAGCCTGGCAGGCATGTACCCACGTAGATTGTGAAGCGAAGTGAAGTGAAGTCCAATGACAGTACTGTTTGCTTATATACTTATAATACTTACATTCTGATGCTGTATTCGATAAACAATCAACACATGACCCTGTTATGGCAACTCGTTTAAATATTTGTTTATGTTTGCCCTTTTATATGTGGTTTATAATTAAGTCATTTGTTTATAACTTATGTGAATCGATAAGAAATCGTTCCGAGTGGGTGTCGCCGATCAATCTCTCAAGTTATGAGGTAATTAATTCCCTCCCGGGTTAATTGCCAATCCAATTTTCCACTGCAATTCTCGTATGATTGATTAATTCTTTCAGTGTGGCTGGTTTCGTTCTTGTTAATGTTCAGTTAATGCAATCAAACACGTCATGCATGCCCCAGAGTTTTGTTTATGCAATATCAATACCAATATGTACTTATAAAGCCGATCAAGTTGTCAGTCATCTTCGAGCTATTGCAGTGGATGAATTGGATCCAGAACCATTTTTCGCTGGTGAATTACGATGCTTATCAGTGTGGTGTGTCAATTGTGGTCTCATTTTGTCGCTGTTTTACGACGTGCACGCGTTCACACGTGGGTAATTATAAGCCATTAGTCGTGCAGTGCGATACTAATCTAATCTAATTCGTTTAATTTGTACAAAAGAATCAAATGTTGGGTATTTCATTCTTTTCAATTCAATTCAAACGGAAATTGAAAATGATTTGGAGTGTGGAAGGAAAGCTTCATTTCATTGCGGTTTCATTATACATTTATACATGTTTTTATACCATTTTATGCGGTTTTGTTTTATAGGATTCATTGAAATATTTACACATGCAGAAATGTATTTATTTTACATTTTAAATCACATTTAAAATAGGTAAATATTCCCAAACCGATAAAATGAAATGAAATGTTATTCCAATTATTGTCGATTTGTATTGTATTTGTTTGTAATTGTAATTTTTATCATTCGTTTAATCATCAAAATACGCAGATTTGCATATTGCACGTTGAATGAATCAATCAATCAATCATGGAACATCAATTAATACATCAGGTAATACGTTCAAAATCAATCGCAATCGAGGGTTTGATGATTCAATATCGGTTTTCGGTTAGTGTTGCTGCGCTGCGTTGCACTGTGTTTGCGCCGAATGCAAACAAAAAATATACCATGCACACAGCTGCATGACATTCGCATTAATTCCCGGCCGGAAATGACCCCTTGCCTCACACCCAGCCGCGTGCGCCATCCCCATGCATCGCTCCACATTGAAAATAATAACCGAAATAATATTTGCGTATAAATTAACAAAACAAACCTAAATGTAAACGTTAAACGTAAACGCAGTTGTAGTTGAATGCATTCATCAACTAATTAATTACGAAATGGATTTAATTACGCGATTGCAGCACAGCCGGCGATATGCCACTTGAAAATTGCATTTCAATGAACATATACTACTGTTCGTACTACGCTGGCTTTCGAAACCAGAATTTTATCCGATTTTATAAACACATCAAGCATTTCCACGCGTTTTAATCACATTCCGCGCTTACTCCCGCGCCGGATTACGTTTTATTTATCGCTCATTATGCGCATGCGCGCGCTTGCGCTGTGTTTACATTAAATTACTTGATTGTTAATTAATTGACGCGCTTTTATAAAGGTAACAGGACGCGGTGCGGCGGTTTTACGAGGTACACGTGGCGTGCTTGGACGTGAAGTTTATTAACTTATTGTCAGTCAGTTTTGGTTTGGTCCTTTGGCCAAATTGCTATTGTCTGCATTGATGGTACGTATGGTGCGCACGAATAAAGTATTTTAAGCAATTTGAGGTCGCTTTCAGACGTTTTGAGCTGAATTTCTTAAAGATTCATTCGATTGGTGTACTAACGCATTTTTTCGATGAATACTCATAGGTATGATGGTGTTGTGCACAACGAGCTCAGCTCAGCCCAGCTGCCGGCTTGGGGCTGGGGAGCTGGAACTCGACATGTAATGAGAAACGCTTATCGCGCCATATTAGGGCGCACAATTAATTAGAAAAAAGGCCTTGTTTTGCGCTTGCGCCTGTGGTGCAGTATAGTGTAGTGTAGTGAGTGAGTTTTTTTCCCCTGACATCGCATCGAGTGTCGCCTCGCGATGCATTTAGCGACGAACGGACAAGAAAGATGTTTATTCTTCCACAGAAATCATTCGTCGGGCAATTGGCATTCGCGTGTTTGCGCATTGCAGCACGTCCATTTCATTTGCTACCGGTTTTTACACACTGCACATGCCATTCGATTGCTGGTTATTGTTCTTCATATCATATTGAGAAGTCGATCGGGCAACGAGTTTAAGGTTCGAGTTCTTCAGCTTGTGCTGATAACGAGTGGAAAAATCAATTGATTTTAGCCAAGTAAGCGTATAAATATTCATCGAGATGCTATAAGACAGCAGAAGACACCGCCTAGGCCGTGCCTGTCACAGATGCGCCACGAGGGCGCGTTGCTATGCACTTTGTGTGTGTAGGGTAGGGGTGGTTGCCCTATTGAACGCTAATGCATCGCATCGCGTACATACAATGTGTTCTCCGTGTATCCCAGCCTTGAATCTGGCCCCAAAATACAGCTTTTACGGGTACATACCTTTCTTTGTTACCGAGTAGAATACTTTTGGGTTCAATTGGGAATTCGCCGGGTGAGAAGTCTATAGACTGCGTCTTGCATTTTTAATCACACGACCGCATCAAATATTAACCGAAGACGCAGAGAAGCAGGGTAGTAGAAACGAAATTAACGTCCTTCCTTCTCATATTAATTACTAACTAACTAACTTACTTTCCCAATATGTAAGTGGTTTACACGGACACACGTTTTCCTTGCGCTTGTGCTTTTGCTTTGTGAGTTATTGAGCTTAAATCTCTTAAAAACTTTAGAATTCAATAGAAAAATGTCTTATTTTTTAGGGTTTTTAGGTTAAAATTTATGACATGTACCTAATTAATAAGCTAGTGCAACATTAAATGCAAATTAGCACCAGTTAGGTAATTAAAATGCAACATTATTCTCAGTTGCTTGCTGTTTTTTGCCCAATATTGCGATATTGTAATGAAAAAAGCGAAGAGAAATACAATTATTCGCAGTGACGCGCCGCGTCGATCAATTAAAACACACGAATAACATGATTTGTTAGAACACATTGTACCCTTGCTTTTGTTGCCGGAACTATTGATGCAAGCCCACTTTTTTCCAATTAAAACCGTGCGTTGCAGTGCGCTGTTTCGTTCGTTACAAGAGTAATAAATAATCAAAGGCAGGGTGCGGGATGCGTGTGTGTATGTTGGCAGTGGTCGTGTCAGTAATGAATAAAACAATTTGGCTTTGGCTAATATTTTTTGCACGCTGCTGTTTCGCGGGCGATTTTTAATGAAACGTTGAAATTAAATCACCCCTGCGCTTGCGCTTGTGCGTGCAATCCAATTTGAGCGTTTGTTTTTACATTTGTATTTGCATTCGCACTGCACTGCGCACTGCATTGTATTGGATTGCGGGAAATTGGAAATAAATTGTGCAAATATTGCGGTTGCCTTTTGAAAACCCTTTTGGTTTTGCTATTGCTATTGCTTTTTGAAAGTGTACTTTTAATACTTTATTACTAATACAAATTCAATTATTGATAGATCTATGTACATATATATTCATATTTAAGCATCGAATACATTAAATATGCACATAGGTACCAGTTATTGAGTGCCTACTAAAATATTCAATAAGTATGATGATTGCTAGAGGAAAGAAAGGAAATGAAATGATATGATATGAAATGAAATTGAAATGTACTTGATTCAGTCAGACTGGAGGTAAACTGACAATGAATAGACTGAATGCAGTGCAGTGATAGGTTATAGTTATGGTATTGATGTATGTTTATACAGTACCTTGCATTTAAAATGAAACAATTACACGACAAGCGAGGATACTCATACATAATGCATCTGATTGCAGACAAGGCGGACGCAGTGGCGCAGAAGACGCTGACGGAACTAATAATATGCATACTCATAATTTTGTTATCGCTAACAACATGGCAGTTGCGAGACATTAGTACCTACATTAATAACATGCATTATCTGGGCTCGACTCGTTTCCTTTCTTCTATTGCATTGCATTGCATCGACAAGCACCTACAAGTCATCCTTGTACAATTCGATTCAATTGATACCAATCTAGGTGGTAGTGCTTTGTAATAAACAATCAATTACAATAGTAGTCAGTCAGCATTTGTTTGTTGCCATCTGGTACTTTTACCCGTTTTACGCTTACGTTTTACGTTTTTTAAACCATTTATTCCGCTTGAATAATTGAAAACAATGGCAGCAAATCAACAAATATTATGTCAGTCAGTCTGAATCTCAATCAATGCAGTTTAAATTTAAATGTGTTCAGGTAGGCACAGAACAAAACGAATCTAAACTGAATTGAATTGAATTGAGTTGAGCTGAGCTGAACTGTTCATATGTTTATGTTTGTAAGAATGATTGCATGTTGCATGTTATTGATGAAAGGATTACATAAGGTTATCAAAGCATTGCTTACTTGCGCGACATACAATTAGCGTCTTTCCTCTGAAGACTTATGCCCGCTTGTCTATCTGTATGGTAATTAACGCTGGAGTTGAATTAATTTCAAGAGAATTACAGTTTGATATCGGTATGTGTGGCGGAGATCGATAACCAGGCTAGAACTATACTGACTTGAGTTGACTTGTATGCTATTGAAT
>NBZA01004090.1:3957-13958 GCA_003054995.1 Aleochara bilineata | reverse complement strand
ACCAACATTCCCGTCAATACAATCTACAACCCGTATGAAGGTATTCATTCATGCTTATCACTCGATTTGAATAATTTCGCAACTTTCAGTTAACTAGTTTAAAGTAAACATTTGTTCGCCGTCTCCGTTTTACAATATTTATTTGCCAGCCAGCGTAAGCGTAAAGTTTTCTTTCATTAACATGAAAGAGAAACAAATTTACCTTTCGTATTATTACAAACTATGCGCGCGTTAAACTTTTTTAATCAACTCTTTCGAGTCTAATTAATTGATGGGCGATCGATCTTGTGTTCCCAGAACGGCCCCATATCAATGGCGACTCTCTGCGAGCCAAGAAGCACTCGGTGCACTCCATGAGCGCCGAATCCTTGCACTCCAAGACGCGTTTTTCCGACGTCGTTGACGATGATGAAAAGTAAGTAAACACGACTGTTTGCTCTTATTACTCGGTTATTCCTTGATACGATACAACGGCGATACAGCAAACGCTCTAATAATAACTTAATTTTGTGACAGAAACTTGCCTTGTTGTAATCCTAAACTGACGTACGTACTTTACAACTTTTGGCTTCTAGTGTTTCACGATAATTGGCACGCAAAAAGTTTGAAGTTTGCACATTTGCACTCCTATGCTTACATGTTTTTCCCATTGAAACTTTGTCTTCTTATTAAATTTCAATCAACAGTTCGTGGTGGTACTCGCTGTGCCTGAAATGCCGCAGCAACGAGCCGCCAACGCCCTCGTGGTCGCCGCCGATGTGGAACCGCGTGTGCCCGTACCCCTTCTGCCCCACGTACAGACAATTCTCGCGCATCGTGGCGCTGAGTCTAATCGGTGTGTTGCTATGGTTTGTTGTGTACTCCATTCTCGGGGAGACAGCCGCCCCCGGCGGGCAACTTTTCCAGCTGATCACACTCACACTCGGAGCGCACCTGGGCGGATGGCTTATGAGCTTAACCACTTTACCCGCCCTCATTGGCATGCTCTTCGTTGGATTAATGTTCCAGAATATCGGGCTCGTTGAGTTTGACGAATCTTTCCAGGAAGTCAATAAAGAACTTCGGTGCGTTTTAAAGTAAAAACTTTCAATATCCCTATTATAATTCTTTTGTTTCTCTTATTTTCCAATAGAAAAGTTGCATTAGTGATTATTTTAATCAGAGCCGGACTGGATTTGGATCCACACGCGTTGAAACGGTTGAAATTCACAGTGATAAAGCTTGGTCTTGGACCTTGGTTCGTCGAGGCAGGTGTTATCGCCCTCTCAACGCATTTCTTCCTGGGACTGCCGCCCATCTGGGGTATTCTACTCGGCGTGATAATCGCCGCCGTCTCGCCGGCGGTAGTAGTGCCGTGTCTTTTCCGACTGCGATCGAAAGGTTACGGAGTGGCAAAGGGTATTCCCACTTTGATCATCGCCGTTGCGGGCATCGACGACGCAACGTCAGTGGCCATATTTGGCATTATGCAGAGCATCATGTTCTCGAACGACTCGCTAACAAGCCAGATCCTCCAAGGGCCGATTTCCATCGTGGGTGGCATCGGTTTTGGTGTGCTGTGGGGTCTCATATCATGCTATACGCCAGAGAAACATGATCCCTTCGTGGTGCCATTGCGCGTCTTGATGCTGCTTGTTGGCGGGCTTATTTCCGTCTTTGGGAGCGAGCTCATCGGCTACGGTGGAGCCGGCCCCCTTGGCTGTGTTGCCGCTGCGTTTGTATCACTTGTGTGCTGGTCGAAGCAAGGCTGGGACATTGAAGAAAATCCGGCTACGACAGCATTTGAGATCTTCTGGATGATCTTTGAACCGATTCTCTTTGGCATTACGGGAGCACAGATCAAAATTCGGGAGTTGGATCCGCATATTGTCAGTATAGGTGTCGGATGTCTTGTTGCTGGCGTTCTTGTGCGAATTATAGCCACAGTATTGTTGGGTATCGGCTGTAGACTGAACTTAAAAGAGAAGATATTTGTTTCGTTGAGTTGGATGGCTAAAGCTACTGTACAAGTAAGTCTGACTACTTATTATTTGTTTTTAGTCTGTCTTTAAAATTAAATTTTGTTTTGTTTCACAGGCTGCGCTTGGCCCTGTAGCACTTGGGCTCTTGTCCGGCAGCGATTCGGTAGAGAAACAATACGCAGACACGGTGCTCATGATTTGTGTGTTGTCCATCATGCTGACCGCTCCCACAGGTGCAATTCTTATTACTTTGTCAGGCCCTCGACTCCTCACCAAGACGAAATACCCTGTGGTGGCTGAGGAGTGGCGAAGAAGTCATAGACCGTCCATTCGCGACATCAGCATTATTGACGAAGAAGAAGAACGTGATAGCACCGAATTTGAAGACTCCATGAGCGAACGAGTCGTCGTCAAAGACACGAAACACGCAGAAGCGTGATGTTGCGGGCATACGAAACTAAATCAAACAGAACAACAAATACGAATACGAATTGAATGTAATTCAGCTCACTTCACTTTGCTTCGGCTCCGTTAATACGCAAATAATGCATGTAATTGCATCGCTCACGTTCGAGTGTAATTATACTGGAATCGAATGACAATGGCAACAAAGAGCAGGCTGGCATGAAGAAGGCTCATGGTGCAAAGCAACGAAATTTGATCCGAACTTCGCTGAATCAAACGAACGAATGCAATGCTCCAAAAATAGTGCAACTAATATAATTTACCTATACAGGTATTATTTATAAATCGTTTATCTATGTAAATATTACATATAAGTTTGTTTTATGTAGCGTAATAACAATAAATGACCATAGGTAATAGAATTACGTAACTTATTAGTACATAATTATTTAAATTAAATGGCAATAAAAAGTTTTTAAAGTTTAGATAATAATATGATGTTATTGTAGTTTCAATATTCACCTTGTAAACATCTTCTTATCTCTAGAAATCTTTTGTAATAATAAATCATAGAGTTATATTTATAAATAATAAATATAAATATATCTCTATGTAATAAATAAACTTTTAAAGAACCGAGCGCCCTCTAGTATCATTTCTTAAAACCGCCCTCTCTACTAACCTCATTTAAAACACTAGTGTTTACACCTCAAATTCATCCAAATGGTCTAAATCTTTAGTTTTAATTAGACATTTAATTATCATACTATCATGTCCATCGCATCATCATTTAGATTGTTCACTGCACTACGTACTATTTGTTACGCCAGTTGGCGTCATCTCAATACGGATATGAATGCAGCCAGTTTATTTGTGAGCATATTAGGTATGTCTTTGAAAGAACTTTAATTTCAAATTTAATTCATAGTTTTTTAGGTTTAAAAGACACTGACGCCCAACGTTTTGTTCAACAAAATCAAATTGATCTTATAGAAAAGAGTAGACTCAAAGACACATTAAACTTTATAAAAAGTCAGAAATACAGTGTCAGAGAAATCTTAAAACACCCAAAACTATTCAAGCAATGTGAAAACAAAACGTGGGAACATTATTTTTCATATTTCAAGGAATGTGGATGTCAGAATGTGCCGATATCCAACTTACTCAAGTAATATTTTAAATAAATCTAATCACAATTTAAACTTTGTTGTACAATAGTTTTAGGAAACTTAGATATACACGTATTAAGGAATTAAAATCATTGGGTATTCTTCCAAAAGATGCAAGTGTCGTTCATAATTTACAACAACACTTAGATGTGAGTTTGGATGCCCAAACTATGACAAAATTGAACAACGACGATCTAGCGTTATCGTATGTACACCGAGCTGTTACGCACAAATATTTAGAAAAACGCCTGGACGCTACACCAAATGATGTGGAGAAAATTAGCCGAATACACTACATGATCTATAACAAGAGTTTGCGACGCTTTGTGGAAAATATTAAACTTGCATTAGAAATTGGCTTCACGAAGCAAAAGATTCTTCGAAATCCGTACATATTACAGGTGAAAACGCAAAATGCACGAGAGGTCCTTGAGAAAATACCAAACTTTCTGGGTGGTGATATTAAAACGTCTATGCGGAATTATCCAAAACTGTTTGGGCTATCTTTAAGTCACATCAACAAAATTTACGATGTGTTAAAGATGCATGAAATATGTGATGAAACTATTGCAAGGGCCATGAATATTTTTACACTGTCTGTGCGCACGGTGAATGAGCGTCTTAATGACATCAAAAGCACACCGGAAACACGTCTCTTGATGAACAACCCCAATACATTGCGGTTAATAATTCACTATCATCGTGCCAAATCCAGGTTGCAATTTTTGCATAAAATCAAACTGAAATGTGCAAGTTTGGCTGTGATTGGGTTCACTGATAAAATCTTCGACCACTACATAAAAGAGGGAAAGGATAGAAACTGCACCAAGGAAGTTGGTGACTTTCTATCGGCTCTTCTAACATATGACAAGGCAGAGTTAGAACCCAACATTCGGAAGCATCCGTACTATTTATATGTGCCTTTCACGGAAGTCGAAGACACGTACTTCTACCTAAAGCAAATGCGTTTTGAAAATAAGCATATAATCGGAGCTATATCCATATTGCTCTATCCAAAGTAAGTGTTATCGTATTTTATAATCGTCTTATTAACGATGCTATTCTAGGCAAAAAATTGCTGAAGTTCTTGCGAAGTTAAAACAAGATCATTACCTCTCGACACGCAAACCACGTGCCAATAAAACGCATATTCTAAACTTAGCATTGTACTACCTTGAGAAGGATCACCATTTCACAGGGAATGGTATTTGGCGGGTGAACGATGTTTACAATCCAAAGGAAGTAAAGTGATATAATCAATTGATAAGTTAAAAAATGCTTACAACTAGGTAACGTAGAAAGATAATTATAATGAACATACACTACGACAAAAACAATTATTTTCCCCTCGCATATCTCTTGTTGGACTTCTTATACTTGGCGAACTTGCGTTTTACCCCGGTCGGCGTAAATTTTCGCTTTTTCGGAGCGGCCGAATATGACGATTCCGCAATCGCACTTGAATTCGCGGTGTTATCAAACTCAAAATCGTCATCTATGACGAAATCCTGCAAAGCAGCTTGCGCCTCAATTTTATCCAACTCTCTCCGGTATTTTTGCGTAATCTCCAGAAAAGCATTACCAAACTTTTCAAAGTTCGCCTTAGTGACGTACTGTATTTTCATGAAATCTGCCACAGTTGCGGGTAGCTGATCAGACATTGTTTTCAAGGCAGACAAATTCATAATTGACGAAAGATTCGAACTCAACTGCGATGCGAATTCTGCGCACTTCTCTAACAATTCTTCGTGGCATTTGTTCTTAACATTGAAAACCTGCATGTCATTGTTCTGTGCAGGGACAGGCACCTTTTTCTCGTACTTTTTAGTAACTGCAGTAGACACAGGGGGAACTTCATCGTATACTGGCAAGGGGGGCACAGCCGCACTAGAAGCCGCATCACTACTCTTTCCTCCTGCAGTAGTAATAGGAATCGTGATAACAGTATTCGGGCTGAATATTTGTTGGTAGTTGGGTCCAGGCTTAACGTAGATAACAGGAAACTCGCCGTTGTACTGGCAAATATCCATAACAACTTTCTTAAAGGACAGCTGCTTCATGATGCGATGTATGTCAGTCTTGTTAAGATGCTTACCAGCCCCAAAATACTTATGCATGTTATGTTTCCAGGTCATGATCTTTTTGAGGTTGGACCCCTTGTACACATCAACAAAGTGCAACATAGTGAAGTTACGTGTCCCGCCAATATCCTTCACCAACGTGGCAAGCTCTCGACATTCCTTGCTCACATCCTGCAGTGTAATCCTCCCAAGGTTTTCGCAGTTGTCGCACATTGTCAAGCGGTTGCGCGTGCATAATCGCCGGTCGAACTTCTCACCAAGATGCAACAGCTGCAGATACCGCCGGCAGTCAGTGCGGTTCTCACAGTACTGTGCCATCTGATGCACTTGGTCATAATGCGCATCAAGATTCTTTTTATTTGCGATTGACTTATCCATTTGTATGATCTTTTGAAGCCGAATCACATCAGCATAGGCGAAGAACAAATACGAGTAAGAGATTTCGCCATCACGACCACCGCGTCCTGATTCCTGATAAAAACCCTCCACGGACTTGGGCAGCGAGTTGTGTATAACAAAGCGTACATCTGGCTTGTCAATACCCATTCCAAAAGCAATCGTAGCTACGATCACATTGGACTCATTGTTCATCCATTGCGTTTGGACTTTTGCTCGTTGTGTATCGCTTAAACCAGCGTGGTATGACAAAGATTTGATACCATTCTTTCGCAGGTCCATTGCAAGAGTATCACAATCCTTCCGGCAAAGACAATAAACAATACCGGACATACGATTAAACTTCATCTTTATCAGTTTGATAATCTCTGCGGTTGCCATCGTCTTAGTTTTACTCAAAACGGCATATTTTATGTTCGGGCGATTGAAACTTCGAATGAATGTCTTAATGTTCTTCAGCTTGAGTACGTTAATAACATCTTGCTGGACGATACTTGTTGCTGTTGCCGTCAGACACATAATTGGCGTACGAGGGAACTGCACACGAAGCGTTGACAACTGCTTGTAATCGGGACGAAAATCGTGACCCCAATGCGAAAGGCAATGTGCTTCGTCCAGGACAATACGGGAGAGCTTTCCTCGATTATAAAGACTAATAAGCATGTCAAAGGTCCCTCTTGAACCAATGATTTTCTCAGGAGTGAGGTACAACACTTTGATTCCGGGTTCTATCATGGTGAGCTGTGCCATCACTCGACTGTATTCTTGCTTGGAGATGTCTCCGCACATATGTGCTGCTGGTATCTATAAAAACATTAGTTACGCATCTTGTATATTAAAACAGTTATATATACGCACATCTAAGGAGGACAATTTATTCACTTGATCGACAATTAAAGCTCGTAGAGGTGACACGACGATAGTAACACCTGGAGTGAGTATTGCAGGCAGTTGGTAGCATAAGCTTTTGCCACCTCCAGTAGGCATAAGTACAAAACAATCAAACTGCTCCAAAGCAGCATTTATAATTTCCTCCTGATTTGGACGAAACTCGCGTAACCCAAACTTTTCATGAAGAATATCACGTAGAACTTCTGTATGGGGATAAGTTTTTTGAAAATTGGCTAAAAAATCATAAATTAATGACATTATTTGCGAACTGTGGAAGAAAGTTTGTAAATACCAGTGTCATCTTTGCGTATGTTTACGTCTTTATCAATAGGAACAAATCGTAGTTCATTGTTAGGCCCTGGTAGATCTTCAGTGACAGTAGCATTCGGATTAAACGAGGCATTCAGATTAATAACATTTTTATTTATTGGACTATCTTTAACTGAAAGGACCTCATTTTGAACTGGCTCAGGACGTTTAGGTGAATCCAATATACTAAAGTCGAAATCATCATCAACATAATCAGCTTCCGTTATAAAATCTGACTTGGCTGATGTCGTTGTTACACAATCTGGTGACTTATCTTGCAACTGCCATTGGAAATCTTCGTCCTCCCAGTTAACATTAGATATAAGAAATTCATCATATTCACTAGATGGTTGAGATTTCGTACAAGAATCTTTGAATGTACTAGCACTTGTATTTGATATTGCGGGCTCTTGAATCTCTATTGCAGGTTTTGAAGTTTTCGAAATCTCTGGAGATTTAAGTGACAATCTATTCTTTCCAAATAAAAACTTTTTTGTTCCAGACTTGCTACTATTTTGGCTGCTTGAAGATTTCACTTCATCAACGTCCAATGTTTCTGATGAACTGCTTGTGTTCAATACAAATTGGGATTTTACTGGAGATTTTTGCACAATTCTTGGCGTTTCTATTGAATTATGTGGTTTAAGAGATGTTGATGAACCCACAATGGCTTCCAACTTTTTGAAACTTGTCAATGAGTGAGCACTTGATACTTTTGACTTAAATTTAAACACTTTCTTGGGCTTCTCCTCTGCCGAAGGTGTCAAGCCATTTTCTTGAGATATAAGTTTGGGAATAAGTTTATGTTTCGCAGAACTCTGCTTCTGTGGCGATTTCGGTTTTTGAGTTGAAGTAGTAAGTGATTGGGTTCCAAAAAACCCATCAAAATCATCAAAAAATGCATCATCAACACGGCTCATATTTACACCTTACCACTTGAATGGTTTCGAAATTTCGTTCTATGCTTAAATAATATTTCATATATTTGGAGGGAATTTAACACAATCCACAACGTGTAATCTCACAGAATTTCACTGTTTATCTACATTTCAGTTATCACATTTCTGATTTTATTGATCGCTGCTTATTTATCTTATATTTTAATACAATAACTATTTATTAAATGCGAACAATCAGTTTGAAAATAAAATATCTAACCTTACAATTCCAAACATTCATAATACATACCTAGTTAAACGTCAAAATTCAGCAATTCAGTGGTTCCTATAAAAACGAAATGTAAAACTTTGAATTTATTATTAATAACATAATTTTCAACACTATTTTCAATACTACCACACTATTTGAATTATTTATTATTCATTAATTATTATTTGAATTTACATTTACATAAAACGACGGTGTATGCAACCCACACCACTTCTTTGGATTTATTCTAACCAAAAACATAAATTTCTTGTCGGTAAATCCTGCATGCTCAAGGGCTTACTAAATGGTGAAAGATCCAACTTCTTAGATATCGTACCAACTTCATTCCGGTGAATATTACTTTACTTTTATATTTTACATTGTAGACGTGTTTATTTTGTTGGTTTATAAACTATGCGTCGGGAGTTTATTTATAGTAGGTCGCGGTGAGTTTTTGCTGCATATTATGCCATATAGGTTCTTTGCGACCCCACCATAAGTTTGAATTGGGTTACGATGCTTCAACGTTTGAAAACCAAGATAAAGAGTGTAAAAATGGTTAACATGAGGAAAGTAAAGTAACAAGTTACTGGGTCGCGACAAAATTAGCTTAGCAGGCCGCGCGTTGTTCATCTCTGGTCTAATCCATAAATAACGAGTGACACAGTTTATTCTACAATATATTTACATCTGATACTTATATATTTTTTTGAATTTCTTACACTCTGTAAAATTGTGGTCAACGCTTATTTTACTTGCCTTGGGCGTTTTAATCCCCTTTGACAGTTTTACAGATTTGCTACGTTCGAACGCGTTCAAAAGAACATTATTCTGTGGGTGTAGAATTATACAAATTGTTAATGAGGCAGAGGATTATTAATTGTAACAGAACGTTACGGTTTTAAGCATTACAAATTACGTCTAATTTACAATCTGCGAATGTATTTATATCTCAACTTCCTACCGGAATTTTCTTTAAATAGGGTTTCCTTGCCTTTTCTTTCTTTCTGTCTGTCTAGGAATGTTTTATTCGTGAGAAACCTTCCCAATATAATTTGATAATTCAAAATGATTTATTTGATTACGATCATTTAATATAGAATGCAACACTAAGTTTATAGATTAGTTGAATAAATTAATTACCAACTAAATTGTGATAACAATTGTTGGAGTCATATGGACACCTGCATAAACATACATATGTGTATGAAATTTTAAAGGTTCGTACCGGACTGGGGCCAAAAAAAGTTTCGTAAACGCTGCTACTTATAATGTATTAACGTGAATATTTGATTGGAGGTTACAAATGCGCATCCAGAGCAGTAGACAGGTAATTACAAGAAAAGAATATCATTCAACATATTTTGCAAATTTAATAAACTTCTCTATTGTTTATTGTAGTTTATTCAATGCTATTCTAGTTTCTAGTGATACAACATAAATTCAATAATAAATATTAAATTACAAAGCTTATAGTTTACAGATTAGGGTTTAGCGTCATAATGGCTTATTTAGAAATCATAACGTCCTCTGATAAAAACATTGGATCGAGGACTTTGGGTACCTTGGCGTCCTCCATGATGGCGAGCGTATTCACCGCCGACGCCAAGATGTCCACGCTTGTCTTGAGTTTGGAAGAA
>NBZA01004089.1:0-21304 GCA_003054995.1 Aleochara bilineata | reverse complement strand
GAAAAAGGGTAAATGTACCAAGCAGGTAGATTTTGGCCACATTGTGCGTCGGGTCGTCATGGTTTCTACAGTACGGCGCAACTTCTGAAGATATAAATATTGGAAAATATCGTTTGACTGTTAGCTATGATAATTTAAACTTAGCACAGTGTTGTTATGTATCAAGATAAGATGAGCAGATTATAACAATGCAAAGAAAGCATATGAAAATCAAACGTGAGTTGTATTTAGTGTTGTATTTAGTGTAGTTGCCCGGGGTAAACTCAAAGTGTATCAAAGGGCTTAATTTATTATTCTCGCGTAGGGCACTCTTTAATCTCGCCCAGGGAGCAATTTGGCCGACTCTGGTTGTACTAAAAGAGCATAAAAGAATGTAAGTATGTATCTACAAAATTTTGGAAACGTTTACTTCTTTTCCGATAATACGTTTTTTTTCCATATTTGACCGATATTTGACCGCGATTCTATTAATAATGCATTGTTACGAGCCCACGGGTGTTGGCCGTAATATTTTACGGAGAAGATGACCACTTTAAGGGAGACAAAGTACACAATATAAGTTCACAGTGGTGTTCTCAGTTTCTATCGATTGGAAAGTTCTATTTAGTGCTATTGGAAAGTTAGAAAATGTCTTAATTATTAGTTGTTGTTATGACGAGGTGGTCATAACACCCCTCCTTCCTTAGAAATAATAGTAGCTTTTTCTTAACGTATAAACAGATTTTGGGTTTGACGTGAATACGTCTTGAATAGTAGGGTCTTTGGGACACAAATCAGGAAACATAGAGAGTGCAAGCGTGCGCTTGACCACTGCACCACGCACTCCCCGTCAATATTTAATACAACTTATAAAGAATACTGGGTAAAAAAAATATATACCGTTATATAGAAAATAAATTTCAGTTTCTATACATATAAGTTATATGATATGATATATGATATAACGTACTTATAACAGAAGATAACAAAACTATAACAACAGTGTTTCGCGCGGTAATCACGGCTTTAGATTACAATAATTATGACCCGCTCGATTCACCGAGGTGAGGGGACCTAAACTTATAGGCTTTGATTTGAGTTTCGCGAAGAGAATCGTAGAGGACAGTGAAGTAAGCTCTCGACGAAGTTTCGACGATAACTGATTTATTTTAGGTACATTGAAAATATTCGTTGAGGGTAGATTTACCCCCAAGCACTGACATACAATTCTTAACAGTGATTGGTTAAGGCAGAAATTGACCTCGCACATCTGGTCATTTATACGGTGGAAATTCCCAAATTAGTTAAGCCGCCTTATTGACGCTGTAAACCCATATAAACCCCTAGCCTAATAAATAAAACTAAGTACAATAAATTTTTATTTGTGAACGCCGAATTCTGGAAAGTCCGCGTAACATCACGGCCCCTACTCAGGAACGGTCCGTTCCTGAGAATCTTCATAGTGTAGGGGACAGAGTTTGACGGTAGGGCGGCTCATCTCAGAAAATGCTGTTTTGGTCCTAGCGCTCCTTGCGATGCCATCCTTGCCGGGATGAAGTTGCAATATGCGTTCGAATCTCCACTGTAAAGGTGGGGTATTCTCTTCCTGAACGATGACGAGTTTGCCAACAGCCAAAGGGGTTGACGGCTTACGCCATTTACTGCGACGGTGCAGCTCGCTTAAGTATTCCTGATGACAGCTTTGCCAAAGGCCTTGACGCATTCTTTCCACAAGTTGCCATCTCGTTAGACGATTCTCTGGGATATTGGGGATTGTTAGCTACTGGTACAGCTAGCATAGGTTCCCCAATAAGAAAGTGCCCCGGGTGGGAGCACGCAGATCATTTGGGTCCTTAGACAATGGTGTTAGTGGACTGGAGTTTATGACGGATTCGATGCGAGTGAGCAGCGTGTGGCCCTATCCAGTAGGTTGGATGCCTCATGCTGTAGAAAACGCGACAGATCCCTGAGGCGATTGGCGGCTCCTGGAAGTTGGTTCCGTTGTCGCTAGAGACATGGCTTGGAAGTACACGGCGCGAGGTGAAGCTATCAAATGCCGCGGCATGCCGCCATGAAGGCATCTGTACTCAAGTCGCTTACCAGCTCTAGATGAACAGCCTTGGTAGTGAAGCAACAGAAGACTGTTGCTTGACTTGCGGTCACTAACGTTGACCATGAATGGGACGGCATAATCAACTCCGCATCTTAGGAATGGTCAGCACGATGACACTCTGGAGGCGGGCAATGGGCCCATCATAGGTTGAACTGGAACAGGCTGAGAGCGGACGCAGCTCGTCGCGATAAGTTTGACAGTGTTTCGGCCTCGAACTGGCCAGTACTCTTGTCGCATGCAGCGCTCGTTCATGCGCCTGACGGATAATCAAATTTGTGACGGGAGGACTCCTTGGGAAGATAATGGGGCACTAAGCTTCTAGGGTCAGACTAGGCGCTTCTCGAAGTCTTCAGCCCACACGCATAAGCCCATCACTGCTAATAAACGGGGTTAGTGTTGAAATACCGCTGCGGTGCGTGCCCTGGATCCTTGCCGTTCGCTATCGCTTTGAGCTCAGCAGCAAAAGACGAGTGTTGTACGTCTCGCAGCACAGTGAGCTTGGCTTGACGTAGCTCGGAAAGGCATAGCGGCCCTTTCAGGGAGGCACCTCTTAGGTTTTTCAAAAATCTTCGCACGTAGGTAGGCTTGAACGCGAACACAACGCTCAAAGCTGGAATAGCGTTCGTAGTTTTGAATAGGAATGTAGATCACGGTCCAGCATTTTTGTTCCTCCATGGTTTCTAGAACAGCGTACGCAGTTGTTTCATTTCTGCAGACTGCTTGGCCGTGCCACCAAAGATCGGAGTGGCATGGCGTAGCTCCTCGGCACTTATGCCGCGGCTTATCAGATCCGCTGGATTCTGGGCGCCAGCCACGTGGTACCATTCGCTAGAGTCAGTGTTTCCCAACCTTTTTCAGCCGCGGACCCCCAAAAAATCAAGCACAGTTTTCACGGACCCCCTTAATATAATAAACAGCAAAAAAATTCGGATTAGGCATATATGTATGGTCCAGAGATGACACCGCGGACCCCCATACATATACTCGCCGACCCCCGGGGGTCCGCGGACCACAGGTTGGGAAACACTGCGCTAGAGGATGATAGCCTCTGTACTTCGGCAACTCTGTCAAAGACCTTGTATGTGCGGGATTCGCTTTTGATCCAAGCGAGTACGACTCGGAGATCTGTATAAAACCGGCGACCAGAGCAGGGCTGAAGACAGCTCCAGGCGAGGAATTGTTACGCACTTTACGGGGGCAACCCGAGACTTAGCGCAGAGCAGGCGTGAACTGACGCTATTTCCTCCCTGTATGTACTTCTACCGCATAGATGCAAGCTCGATAAGCTACTTCGCTTGCATCAGAAAAACCGTGCAATTCGAACTCATCATCAGCGCGGAATTTTAAGATCACCTAACCCCATGTATCCCAACGTGGGGGCGTAAGCCCCACAGGGGGGCAATTTGATAGTTAAAGGGGGAAATTCTTTTACTTTTACTTTTACTACGGGCAAACCGGGCAAATGTTACATATGGGGGGCAAATGATACTTAAAGGGGGGACATATGAACTTTAGAAAAGCTGAAGTGGGGCACGGCACAAAAAAGGTTGGGAACCACTGACCTAACCCATTAAACCCATTGGAGATTCGACTCCAGTCTACAGGTGTGACGCCAATATTTAGCCAACATTAAAGATTATTTTACAAATACTATGTACTCTGTCTGTTAGCGTTGCTTATGCTGAAAGAAGTTTTCCTGCCAACCGGGACCGAATGAGGAGAGAGACTAATGTCTGACAAGCCGAGGACTGATAAAAGATAACCGCCCAGTGGGCAGTGGTTATTTAAGGATTGATGATGAGCTTTATTCCGACAACAATGTAATTTTGAATAATTTAATAAACTAAATGTTAAATGTTTTATTTTTATATGCAAAGGAAAAAGAAAATAAGTTCTTAAAATTCATTTCCGTGATCACAAACCAAATCCAAGTATGTATGAACATATATACATATTCTGCATTTATCAGCACATTAAGTATCATAAGGACATCTATGCATTACTAGGGAAACTATCAAACGATTCACGTTTCTTGATGCTTTTTAGGATTAGGCAGCCGAATATACATATTTAAAAAATATTTATTTACAAAATTTAATCTACGTAAAACCAAAACAATCACATAAATTTACTTAATGTAGTTGCAGCAAATCACACAAATTCATCCATTCATATTAGCAAACAAGTGAATATGGTTACAACAATCATGTTTCAATGTCAGATACATGTCAGTTACAAAGTAATGACCATATGATGATATCGTTTACATGAATAATGATGTTCTTTTATAAATATTTCACCTAATTAGTTAGAAATTGAAATTGTTGTTAGCTTTCTTTTCTGCATAATTGCTCCTAAATCAGTCTCAAACGAGTTATTCACTTCCACTTTAAGATAAATAAATAAACAGGGCAAATTTCCCAGTCAAAATGTTAGCAAATGCCATAACATACCATGTTAGTTAATCATCAGCTAACATATTTGGCCACCAACGTAAGCCCTTCAGAGAAAATCGGTTGACAGTACACTAGGGTAAAGAGCTATTGGGCTTGCAAGCAAGTAGAATGTTATTGGATTTTACTTACTGCCTGCAGCTTGTGCATGATTTGATAAGAATTTCATTTAAACTGATTCCACACTTAATTTTTTATAGAATTTGTTTCAGTCTTTGTCTGACAATATTTACAATTCGTCCTTAATGTCGTCTTCGTTATCTGCATTTGTTGGTGGCGGGGCACCACCAGCACCTTGATACAACTTCGCAATGATGGGCTGTACTACATCCTCAAGTTCCTTCTTGTGTTTCTTGTACTCTTCAGAATCGGTATCCTGGTTATCTTCCAGCCATTTAATCTGTTCATCAATGGCTTCTTCCATTTTCGTTTTTTCTTCATCGGACAACTTAGAGCCAAGCTTTTCCTTGTCCTGTAGCTGGTTCTTTAACGAATACGCATAACTTTCAAGTTCATTGCGCGCTTCAACACGTTCTTTCAATTTCTTGTCTTCATCGGCGAACTTTTCCGCGTCCTTAATCATGCGCTCGATATCTTCGGGCGTTAACCTATTCTGATCATTGGTAATTACAATCTTCTCCCGATTACCGGTACCCTTATCTTCCGCTGATACTTGTAAGATGCCATTCGCATCAATCTCAAAAGTGACTTCAATTTGAGGAACGCCGCGTGGCGCCGGTGGAATGCCTGTCAAATCGAACTTGCCCAGTAAGTGGTTATCCTTAGTCATAGGCCGCTCGCCTTCGTACACTTGAATTGTGACTGTGTGTTGATTATCAGAGGCAGTTGAGAAAATTTGAGATTTCTTTGTTGGAATAACTGTGTTGCGAGGAATGAGTTTGGTCATGACACCACCAACGGTTTCAATGCCCATGGTGAGTGGATTCACATCGAGGAGCACAATTGCATCAGTGTCCTGTTCGCCAGACAGCACGCCAGCTTGAACAGCAGCACCATATGCCACGGCTTCATCCGGATTGATACCCCTGCTCGGCTCCTTGCCATTGAAGAATTCTTTGACCAGCTGCTGTACTTTTGGAATACGAGTAGAACCACCAACCAGAACTATTTCATCAACGTCCTTTTTGTTCATATCCGCGTCTTCGAGTACTTTCTGGACAGGTTTCAATGTAGAACGGAACAAATCCATGTTCAATTCCTCGAACTTGGCGCGAGTAAGAGTTTCGGAGAAATCGTCGCCCTCGAAGAATGATTCAATTTCGATCCTCACTTGATGAGAGGCGGAGAGTGCACGCTTTGCCTTTTCAACTTCACGACGCAATTTCTGCACGGCACGATTGTCCTTGCGAATATCCTTGCCTTTCTTCTTCTTGTACAGTTTAATGAAGTGGTCCATGACACGTTGATCGAAATCTTCACCTCCCAGATGAGTGTCACCGTTGGTTGCAACAACCTCAAAGACACCATTATCGATTGTGAGCAGCGATACATCAAAGGTGCCACCGCCGAGATCAAATACGAGTACGTTCTTCTCTCCTTCTTTCTTGTCCAAACCGTATGCAATGGCGGCGGCAGTTGGTTCGTTAATAATACGCATGACATTCAAGCCTGCGATCACACCAGCGTCTTTTGTCGCCTGTCTTTGGGCATCGTTGAAATAAGCGGGCACCGTTACGACAGCATGTGTCACCTTTTTGCCCAAATACGCCTCTGCAGTTTCCTTCATCTTGTTCAATACCATGGCGGAAATTTCTTCGGGAGCAAACACCTTTTCGCCTTGACCTGTAGCTAAGCTGATGTGTGGCTTGGAGTTTTTCTCTACCACTTTGAATGGGAAAAACTTCAAATCATGTTGGACATTAGCATCCGACCATTCGCGACCAATTAAACGCTTGGCATCAAACACAGTATTCTCTGGATTTGTTGTAAGTTGATTCTTAGCAGCATCGCCAATGAGTCGCTCGTTATCAGCCGTGAATGCAACGTATGACGGCGTGATACGGTTACCTTGGTCATTTGCAATAATTTCCACGCGGCCATTCTTATAAACGCCAACGCTGCGAATTCAAAAACAAAATCAATAAGCATTTAACGCTATTAAGAGTTGCACCAAACTACTTACCATGAATATGTTGTACCCAAATCAATACCAATGACAGTGCCCACTTCATCCTTGTCTTTTTTGTCTTCTTTCGCGAGTACTCCCGCGATGAGGCACATTACCCCAAAGAACAATGTTAATTTCATTTTAAATCCTGCAACACGAAATAAGATCCACTTAAAATTTGTCTCTATACGATTACCTCTGACGTGTAATAGATCGGCACCGGGTGGAAGATAATTTACTAAACTAAGTGCCAAATAGGTGACTATATTTGAGAACTTAAAAGACTCACCTGCTTCAATTGAAAATCTGGCAGAATTAAGAAACGCAGCTCTAAATGCACAATTGAAACGCTTTACTGAACCTTTTACACGAGACACTTGCTTACGTTGACTGATGCTTGGAGTAAATCTGACGGCTAAAATATATATGTAGTGTCTGTCGTGTTGTAGTCCTATTGGTTGAAATTCAAACTGTACAGTTACGTAGTGGTAAAGCGCCGGTAGAGTTGGCCAACTCTGATTGGGCCACGTAAATGCTTACCAGAAAGATTCTAGGCAACTCAAAATGCTACGAGCGGATTCTGGAATTTACTGGAGCACAAATTGAGGTTACATGCTCATGTCTGTGCTAAATACAGTTTTTTTAACTAATGCACATAAGGGCGTTTTATTTTGTGCCAAATTAAGTAACTTTGGACTATTGTAAGCAAAAACGTAGTATATATTTATCAGATACCATCCCTATTTAACATGTAAAAAACAACTACTTCAACCAGTCAAGAATTTGAGGTGTAAAATAAGAAATTATTACATCAGCGCCCGCGCGACGACAAGACATCAAAACTTCCATGAGGGTAACTTTGAGATCAAATGCACCAGCCTTTGCAGCGTGATAAAGCATTGCATATTCACCAGAAACTTGATAAACGAACATTGGATGATTCGGGAAAGCATCTTTCACTTTTCGTAAGACATCTAAATATGCTAAAACAGGTTTCACCATAAGCATATCAGCACCCTCCTCAACATCCCTTGCTGCAGCACGCATTGCAAGACCCATGCTTTGCGGTGGCAGCTGATAACACTTTCTGTCTCCAAATGCTGGCTTTGACAGGGCTGCATCTCTAAACGGTCCATAAAATGATGATGCAAATTTTACAGCATATGATAGTACAGCTACTCTATTTTCTAATTTACGGTCAATCAATGATTGTTTTATTGCTGCTATTCTTCCATCCATCATATCTGAAGGTGCAATCACATGAGCACCTAAAGAATTTAGGGTTGCAATATTAAAGTATTCAAAATTAAATGTGTGCATCTTTACCTGCTTTTGCATAAGCGAGAGCAATCTCTGCGATACGTTTAATTGAGGCTTCATTATCAAGTACCCCATCAGCATGCAGTATACCACAATGCCCATGACTTGTATATGGACAGAGGCATACATCGCACGCTATAGTTAAATTGGGAAACCAACTTTTTAATTTGGGCAGCGCTCGTATAACTGGATTGGAACTGCTGTCTGCATTTGATCCTCGGTCAGTTTTTTCAGCATTCTGTAATACTCCAAAAAGAAGCACAGAAGAAAGTCCTTTAGAAACTAAGTTTTTCAAGTGCGACTTTAACTGATTGCAGCCAAATCTTGACACACCAGGCATGCTTGGTATCTCCTGTACATCGTCATCGTTTTCTCTAAAAATTATATTAGATATTTCAGTCATTACATAAGCTCTATATTTTTATAAATAATACATACATTATAAACAATGGATACATCAAATTGTCGGCATTTAATGTACAATTTGTGCTGTTCCATCTCCTTAAAGTTTCATTAAACATAGAACTGTGCAAACCCATTTTGGACATTTTCAAAACTTTAAACAATAAATGAAATGTGCAAGTCAATGTCTTTATATCAATAATATACTAAATACAATAGTCTAATGCCGATTTAGGTATGTACATAGATTAGCAGTCATGTAGGAGGATTGCGCCCTCTGGCAAACCAAAAAGTAACTAATAATGACAACTAATTTACATGCATGCCCATATGATCACACTTCAGGTAAACAACTTAATATTGTATGATAAAATACACATCATATTTATGCAGCAAGAATATCAAACAACGTGATCTAGAATGGAAGCATTGAAGGCTGAAATAGCACGTAAAAGGAAACAACTTGAGGAAAAGCAAGTATTGGTATGTTCATATGTAATAATTTACTCCGTCCCAAACAAATTATTTGCGTTTGTAGGGTCCAGATAAAAAGTATTTTAGACGTGGGGATCTAGTAGCCAAAGAAACTGAGGAGTATTTACAAAAGTATGGAATTAAACAAAGCAATGATTCGGACAGTGTAAAGGATAATGCATCTCAAGGATTATGTGGGCTGGATTATGCTGAAGCCAATGTTTTGCCACGAAATGAGGTTATTAGTAGACTGAGAGACAGGGGTGAACCTATTTTGCTGTTTGGCGAGTCACACATTGATGCTTTCAAACGACTAAGAAGAGTCGAAATTCTCGAACCTGAGCAGAATAGAGGATTTCGAAATGATTTTCAAGAGGCAATGGAAAAAGTTGATGAGGCCTACTTAGACGAGTTAATATCGGGTAGCAATCCAAGCGATAATAAAGATCAGCCAAGTTCAGAGATTTGCATGCAAGGCAATGTGGAAACATATGAAGAGATAAAAGAAATTGCTAAGAAAATGGGCAGGGGAGACAGAGATCATGACATGAATGTTATAACAAAATTTTTAGAGGTAAGTGTATTTGGACGTGAATATCTGGCAAAGTACATAATCATTGTTTTTAGCTACTTCTTAAAATGTGGAACGATCAGCTGCAATCACGCACAATAGCAGAAAGGAGATCAACTCGTGGAAAACTTGCTGGTGCGATGTACACACAGACACAAGTTTATTTGAAACCTCTACTTCGTAAATTACGCTCTCACACTTTGCCAGAAGATATTTCGGATAGTTTAACAGAAATTTTGGAGCATTTATTAAACAAAAACTATCTTAAGGTTGTACATCACATGTAGGTATGTACTTGGTTTTTAATATTCTACTTTCTGTTCAGGCTAGCGATGCCTACTTACAAATGGCTATCGGCAATGCGCCTTGGCCCATAGGTGTAACCATGGTGGGTATTCACGCTCGTACAGGTCGTGAGAAAATTTTCTCGAAAAATGTCGCCCATGTCATGAATGACGAAACGCAACGAAAATATATACAAGCGTTGAAACGCTTGATGACCAAATGTCAAGAATACTTTCCAACGGACCCGTCACGTTGCGTTGAATACACCGGCGCAGCCTCAAACAACGCATTTTAGTGGGAATCACTCGCGGATTAATACTGGTTACCTAATTGATCGGCTTTTAAGGCCGCTTGTTCCACAGCATTCATTATAGCACCTCGAACACCACCGCGTTCCAATTCATGCATGCCAGCGATAGTTGCCCCTCCAGCGGAACAAACTTGGTCTTTCAATTGACCTGTATGTCTACCAGTTTCAAGAACCATTGTAGCTGCACCGAGAATGGTTTGAGCTGCAAATTTCGTTGCCATATCGCGATGCATACCCATGCGAACACCACCATCAGATAAAGCCTCAATTAAGAGGAACGCCTGAAATGGCCAATTCTAATTACTACTATACTTTCTTTGCAAAGGATAACATACAAACGCAGGACCGGCCCCTGATACAGCAGTTACCGCATTGATTTGGTTCTCCGGCACTCGTTGGCACATACCAGTAGCTTCCAGTATTGCTCTGGCAAGCGATACATCGTAGTCTGTTACATTCTTACCAGGGCAATATGCAGTGCATCCCTGACCAACCATCATTGGTGTGTTTGGCATTATGCGTATCACTCTAGAGCCTTCAAATACGGATAGCATCTAATAACAGTAAATATAAGTTGTAAATAATTGATTCCAATTGGCAGAGATATACTTCTTCTAGTTTTGTGAGCTTAAAACCAGCTAAAATGGAAATAAATAGTTTGTTTTTTATGTGTTTGTAATGTTCGCTCCTTTTGATCATTTCGATTGCAGTTGATACAATATGGGGCTTTACTGCAAGAAATACAACATCTGTCTCACGTGCGACTAAACCATTATCTGTTGATACAGCTGCACCTAGAACCTTCCACTTGTCTAAATTTTTAATGTAAGGACTAGAAACATGAATCTGGTTAAAGTTGATTAGTCCTTTTGAAGTTATTCCTCGACATATTGCCCGGGACATATTACCGTCGCCAATAAATCCAATTTTATGTTCAATCCTTGAAATTGGGATTATATTTTCTTCCTCCTCATCATTGAAGCGCGTTGCTGATAAGTTTATAAGTCTAGTTGACAAACATTCAGTGAACTACTTGTCTATTATTATAAAATATTAATCAAACCTTTTATGTGATTGGAATATGCAGAATATTCCTCGTTTTATGACATCATTTTTTAAACCCAACATTTCAACCAGATAATCTTCGATATTTGATAGTTTAGTGGGTGTTCAATTCGCAGGTTCTATTTTGTATTCTTCCAATAGGTCAGGTTATGAAACAAGTCTATAATGGACCTCTATTTGACAATGAACAGAAATGAAAAATACGAGACGCAAAAATTAACTAACAAATTGTTTTATATGTTTTTGATTCACTTTCAATATGAATCAATGCATTTTTATATCAACATATTTCAAAATTTTAATTTTAATTTAAATCATATCAAATAAATTGCTTGCTAGGCGTTTTCATCGTATCTACTTGTATTTACGTTAAAGAGCAATTTCTGTACGTGCTAATTTTAATTTTAAGATATTTACGATTAAAGTTCAAATTCATACGTAAAGCCACGGTAACGTACGTATATATAAAAATTTAACATAAGAATTGATTTTTATCTAGACCTGGAGGATCCACTCGCTTCAAAAGTTGCACGATCCTTGTCAGTTTTCAGGTATTATGCTTTTGCTGTGCACTAGGTCACGCGAGGTGGCGCCCTGGTCTTAAAATCAGTTTAAACTCTTTTTATTATTTAAATGATTTATTATATACACATTAGTACACTAAATATACGTTATAGCTAAAATATTCAAGACTCATTGAATATTGAAATTGCTCCATCACCATATTTATATGCCAACTACTTAACTAGACGATACCTGTTCGAGCTAATATGTTTTTTTACCAAGTTCAGCAGATTTATTTGCGGCGGCTTCAATGGCATCCATAATAGCAGCACGAACACCACCGCGTTCTAGTGCGTGCATGCCAGTAATGGTTGTACCACCTGGAGAGCACACTTCATCTTTTAATTGTCCTGGATGTTTACCGGTTTCCAAAACCATTTTACCAGCTCCAAGTACTGTTTGCGCAGCAAACTTTGTCGCAAAATCGCGTGGTACTCCCATGCGCACAGCACCATCGGACATTGCCTCAATGATAAGATAAATCTGCAACACATTAGTAATCATATTTCATTACATAAAGCACTGTTTAATATAATCTCTTACAAACGCTGGTCCACTACCAGACAAAGCTCCAATCGCATTAATCATGCTTTCAGGAACAAATTCACAAACGCCGGAAATTTCCAAGATGCGTCTAACAATACTCTGATCCTGTTCTGTCGCATTATTGTTGGGGCAAAAAACAGTACATCCTTCACCTACCATCATAGGAGTATTTGGCATAACCCTTATGATTCTACTACCTTCACAGTCCTTCAAAATCTGAAGATTTACATGAAGAGATTTCATGTTTAAGTCAAAACAATATAAATTAAAAAGTACAAAGTACTCACGTTTTCGAGTGCCTCAATCTTCACTCCTGCCAGAATGCTAACAAATAACTTGTTGGTCATTTTATTGATATCTCCCGTATCATACATGTTTGCAACTGCCTCCGCCAAAATATGTGGTTTAATTGCAAGAAATACCACATCAGCCCATTCCACAACATCACCATTTTTATCTGTTACTTTAATGCCTACTGCACTTAAATCCTTAACATGTTCTAAGTGAGGACATGAAACAATAATGTCACTGTATGACACAAGACCTGCAACAAATAGTTGAATAATACACTTCCTAATAACTAACTGCATTAATTATATATACCTTTTTTAACAATTCCTTCAATTATAGCTCTTGCCATATTACCGCCTCCTACGAAGCCTAATTTTACTCCAGATAAATTACTTATATCACCCATGATTAAATAATGGTATAAAACTTTATTGGAATGAAAATGGTTTGAGGTTATATGTAGAACAGATCAGAGATACAGAGCCCAACGTTTAATTTATATCAAGGTGAATTGAATGAACTTGATTAAATACATGTTCACTAATACTACGACTAATTGCAAGTTTCAAATTGTGCAGTAAAAAAATATTCTACGTACAAACGTTTTTCATCAGATTCAATAATTAGATTCAATCCCAACAAACCTGATTGGCCTGTAGATAAGGATATCTTGTCAGCTAATAACATTACTTTAGAGATATTTCGCAGATTATTAAAATTGTACCTTCCTCTAAAATCCTCTTTGCACACAAATGTTGTTATAACTTCAGAATGCTTTGAAATGGTTACTGAAGAATTGCCTACTGCACTAAATGTTATAATTTCAAAATACGGCTCTTCATTCGTAATTACAAGTTCATAGTCATCAGTAATAACATCAAGATCATCAAGAATTTCGTTAAAATCATTCCCTTTGAATACAACTGTATTTATATTACATTCATCGCCAAGAAACACTTCTTCGTTTGGATTGACAGAAAGTGTACCAAGTGCAGAATCAAGTATAATATTTTCTTCTTTATGTTTTACCCTACAAAAATTGCATAATATTAGTTTACAGTTTATTACTATTCACATATATCTCTTTACGTAATTAAAAACGGGTTGCCTTCACCGTTATAACGCATACACAAAACAGGATTGCAGTCGCCTCCAAAAATATTAAGTGAATCAATAAACGCCTTAAACTGTATTTTAAAGACAAGTTCACTTGCGGATGCCAATTTAAATGATACAAATAAATCGGCAGGAATGTAAACTGATACTTCACTACACTTTGAATTTTCTATTGTAATCTTTACACCTTCTTCCTTTGGGCGAATAATAGCTAACTAGAAAAACACTTTTGTTTACTTTGATCATAAAAAACATATATGTCTTTTTACTTCATTGAAAGGAATGTTTTTCAATACATTATATAGCATGTTTACTTCGGTCAATTCGGCTTCAAATACCATTTTATATAGAGAATAATAGATTTAATTATAAGACAGTTTGCATTAGAATCGTTTATTTACTCTAAGCTAGTTTGTTAATTGCGGTTAGGTTATGAATCCGAGTGTACGTTCGACAATGGTTTGCATGTTTGTTACGCTTATATTTAACATTTATTTATTATTGTAATATTGACGAATGTTCTCCCTTTTTGATTGTAATAAAGAAAATAATTTTGAATTGTATATATTTCGTTCCCACTTCAAATTTCCTTGACAAGTGACACGGCTGCCAACATTATATAACTTATAAACCATCTAGTTATTTTCGAAGTAAGCGCCATAAGCGCCATTACAACTCCGTGTTGTTGCTCTGCCCTGCAAGGTGACGGATGTCGGGAGATTGAATTGCCTTCCATAATTCGATTCTTATACATATTTTCGAACGAGAAAATACTTGACGGGTGCGTGGTAAACTGTCGCAATACGTTTGGGCGTTAAAGTAAGTGTGTACTGTTGTTATTATACCAATAATTTACGTTCGAACCCAGCAAGCTTAAATAGATCAGTTGAAAGGGTGTGCTGGTGAACAACAAGGCAAGTGAAGTTTGAGGATGCTGTTGTGCGGGAAAATTGTAAAAGATTTGCGATCTGCAGACGACAATCGTACTTGTTGATTTGGAATACGGTTCATATCGGTAGTGTAAAATAATCGAATTGCTGAACACTTGAAAGTGAACTTTACGGCGGTACTACAGGTGAATAACGAGATGGCTAGCCGCAGCAGAAGAGTTCGATGGTGCAGCCATATTGCGAGTTTACGTGTTTCGGTGAACACAGGACTGGTTGTAATCGTCGGTGCATGTTGCATACCCAAGAATGACCTTGCACTGTGCGGGCTCTGCAAAATCTTGAGGTCGGAATTAGACGCAGTTTCTTAAACGTAACTAATCGGTTTCTTGAATGTAACTGGTGGTTCGATGTCGTCTTCTACACGAGATAATCGTGATGCTCCTTGTCGATTTGAACGGAATTCGGTTTCGCGCGCGTTCGCGTCCGTTCCGGGTAGTAGTCTCTCGCGATCTTCTTCACGTCTTCCTACTACTGGTGATGATGGGATTCGATCAATGTGAATGGCTATTGAGTATGACGAAACGGATAATGCTCAACGAGCTTTGATAGGAATCGTAAAGGAAAACAACACAGCACGAACACAAGATGCGTTGGGAGAGCAATTAATTAACACAATGCCAAGCATAACAATTTCAGAATCCTATTGTTCTAGTTTCTTGGAAACTAATCGCTTCAGGTTATGTTTTTATTACAAATGATACTCAAGTATCTATAATCTTTTTTCACTTATGTGCCCGTAACTACGAAATTTGACTAAATAGTGATGAAAACTCATCCTGTTTTTGTTTTTATTGATAGGACAGGACATTTCACATTCTGGTGCAATTTGATCACTACTTGTAGAACATAGTAACACAGGTAAGAAATGTTTATTTGTGAGATTGGTTTTCTTGTTTAATTGATTGAGTTCCATTTAATGTTTGTAGAATGTCATCGCGTAGAAGAAGCAGATCACGTGATCGTGTTAAAAATTCAAGCACATCCAGACTACGAATGGATAGCAAGCCGCAGACGCAGCGCATTTCCGGTAAAAGCAAAAGTCTCTTTTGTCATTATTGTGCTGCGAGTATTTTAATGATTATTATTCATAAATTATAGATCCTAGCTTACCATCCGGTCGTCGTCGAGAAATTGATAATGTTATGAAGAAAGCGCGTGCATCACCGAATTCTAACAGTTATTGGGATAAAAAATTGCTCGAAGTTGAAGCTAAAGATCCTAATCGGTACGGTGTGAATCGATGTTGTCGTATGCAAGAATAATTGTGAAACTGTTTGTGCAATTTTGTAGCTGGCGGCATAGTGGTTATAAGTCTATGTATTTGGATGGATCCAGTTCGCCTTCGTCTGGGCGTCGATCACGTTCGCGGTCACCGCCAACGCGCCGATCTCCTATTTCTTCATCTCGTCGATCGCCGGTAACTCGCGATCACCGTGGTCGATCTCCGCGTTTGCCTCCGGTGCGGAGATCTCCAGTGGGCCGGCGTTCACCACTGGCATCACGACGCTCGCCGGCCGTTCGTTCAGGACGACCCAGATCTCCGTATTCTCGTAATCCTCCCTCGTATAATAAGAGGTCGCCAAGCGTCAGCAGCGCCACTAGTTGTTCTGATGATTCTTGCTCAGTATGTTCACCTAAAAACAGTCGAAATGCCCGTTCCAGGTAAATGTTTAAAGTTTTATTGGCTAAACGCTGGATGTGGGAAATATATATTACATATTTCAGGTCAAATTCCGAAAGCCGTACAAGAATTACCAAGACGCACAATAAAACACATAAGAAAATGAAAGCACGGCCTCCTTCTCCGTCTCCACCACCGAGGCGCCAACCTAAACCAATGACGCCACCTCCAAGTCGCAGGCCTGTGAGGCCAACAGCGTCTACGTCGACAGATAAACCAACAGATCCACGACGACAACCGCCGCCTCCACGGCCACGTAACCGCGCTGGTGATATAATTGACGTAACTGGTGTTAAGCCTCCACCGCCAAAAGCGACAAAAAAGGCGAAGGAAAAAACACCGGTAATTTATTTTGAATAAATTCAATGTCAAACGTAATATTTATCTCTACATAATCATAGGTGTTGTTGACAAAAATTAAGAAAGAACGAACAAAAAAGCGACCGGGCTCTCCTGGAGGAGAGTCTACGGCATCTGAAGAATCTTCAGCTTCTTCTGCATCAGCCATTGTAGCAACTACCAGACTCACCCTGTCGGAGCGCTTTGGGAAGATGGCGCAATGGTCAGTGGATCGTGAACGCCGGGACAACATTGAAAATATGCGAATTACAAAAACTGGAGGAGATCTAAAAGTGATGATTGAAGAGGATGATTTTCTGTATGGAAGCCCACCTCACCGCTATAGCATTTCTCCAGTACCGGCGGGTCACTTCCCAGATGAATTAATGGCACATAGTCAGTCTCGTATGGCTGGCTGGGACGACGTGAGAGTTCGCTACCAATATTACAAAGATCTCGGTTACTTGCGAGATTTGACTATGGACGATTACATAAAATGGGAAGAATGGTGGTACAAATATCAGGATTGGTTGACCAACGAACGGAATTATGAACACTACATGGCTACGCAGGGGGGTCGTAGTAGACGTCGGCGTAAGTTACCGGCATCTCAACGGCTCAACTAAGAACATTGGATTCGCTTTTATGTCGGTAAGTAGCAACACATTGGGGCAAATTTAAGGAAATCTCGTTATTTTATAGTATCTTTTACTTCTTATACGAATGAGTTTATTTACGAATTCAATTTTATTTTGCTGTAAATATGACACGAAGTGAAGTGCCCAATAATTATGAAAAGTGCTGCAGATATTTAAACACAAATTTATTAGTTTGTACAAATTCCATATTATTATTACACCAGGTCTAATTCATGTGTAGCTAATCCCTTGGACTCCCTTTTATTTATTCTATTTTAGAAGCGGTTTAATAATGTTCTCTAACTTGACAGTATCGGCAGCAAAATTACGAATTCCATCACACAATTTGTCAGTTGACATCTTATCTTCATTTAACATCCATCGAAATTTCGCCTCATTTAGAGTAATTTTTTCCATACAGCATTCTTTTGCGGACTTTTCCGATAAATGCAATTGCAACTTATCATCTGACTTTTCAAGCTCTCCGAGCAGCTTGGGACTGATTGTGAGCAAATCACAACCAGCCAATGCCTTGATCTCCTCCACATTTCGGAATGAAGCGCCCATAATGACAGTCTTGTAGTTGAACTTTTTGTAATAGTTGTAGATTCTTGTAACAGAAATGACACCTGGGTCTTCGAGACCTGCATATGCCTTTGTATCTGTGTTCGCAATGTACCAATCTAAAATGCGGCCCACAAATGGCGATATCAATGTGACTCCGGCTTCAGCACAAGCAACAGCTTGCGCAAAACTGAACAGTAATGTCAAGTTACAATGAATTCCATGCTCTTGTTCCAACACCCTACAAAATAGTCCTGTAAGAACTTGTACTTGTATGTATGCGTAAGTCCTACCTAGCTGCTTGAATTCCTTCCCAAGTTGAAGCTATTTTAATGAGAACGCGCTCCTTTGGCACTCCCTCATCAGCATAGAGCTGAATAATCTTAATCGCTTTGGCTATGCAGGCATCCTTATCAAAGGACAGCCTAGCATCAATTTCAGTCGATACTCTACCTGGAACAATCTTCAAGATTTCACGACCAAAAAGTACAGACAACATTTCCATGGCAGCATCCAACTTCTCTTGCGTGTTGCATCCCACTTTCTTGGCGTAATTAACGGCTTTGGATACCAGGCCTTGATATTGTGGTAAGTTCGAAGCCTGTAGAATCAACGTGGGGTTGGTCGTTGCATCTGTAGGCTTATATGCCTTCATAGCTGAAAAAGAATTTCCTAATTAATGTACGATCTACCGAGAGACTGTAGTAAAAGTCACTGGAAGGTCAAACCCATGCAAGGTCAGGTCGGCACAAATCGTGTCATGGAAGAAACTATCCAATGTAGTATAAAAAAGTAATATTATGGATGGATTTTACGTAAATGTTTTCTTAAATCAGTAATAAGAAATATGAATTAACTACCTTCGAAGTCGCCGGTGTCGGCCACTACAACCGTCCATGCTTTCAACTGTTCCAACGTGTTGCTCATCTTGCCTTTCTTACACTGTGGTTCACTCGACATTGGAATATTTATGTGGTTTCAGGTGTATTTTATAACTTTGCTGCGGAGTGCAGGGGTAATGTGATGTTCTACCTGTAATAACAAATTACTAACCAACCTATAGTACTGATTCACGTTTGCAGTAGAGGAATTACCGCGCCAAGTGGTGACCAGTAGCGATCACCGATAAGCGTATTTGATCTATGATGAAGCGAAAACTTATCAGCAAAACAAACGAATTTAGTCTTGTTCATTCAAACTTATCTCTACATAATGTATTAACACAGGATAGAAAGTTAACATACCTCTTTAGTTAAACAATATTATTCGTTAGTTTTCGTATTAAACGAAAATACTCGAAAACAGATACATACTGTGACAGTCGTTGCACAGTCGTTGATTGAAAAATGTGTATGTATATGTATTTTATTCGTCTACCCTGCTTTCGATTACAAAATTAAATAACTTATACATAAAATGAAAATCTAATATATGTTGAAGGAAATAATAAGCTAAAAATTGCGTAGTCATGGTATATCATAGTCAACAAAATACTAAAACATCCCCAAGTCTTATCTGTTTATTGTGGTTATGTGACTTCAATTCCATAAAGATACTTTAAAACAGGGATGAGCAACCCGCGGCCCGCTTGATAGGTTTATGCGGCCCGCCAAGCATTTATTGTGACGAGTTATTCATTTGTTAGCGACGTTTTTAAACATGCAATAAGAGCTAATGGTTATTATAAATAAAATTTTGTAAATTATCACATTATGTGCGGCCCGCCAAAAATTTTAAAATTTTTAGTGGCCCGTTGACTAAAAAGGTTGCTCACTCCTGCTTTAAAAGAAAGCTGTGCTAGTGCAGGGACTTACTTTCTTTAAGCCTGTTAGAAAATATCATAATTAATCTGATTTTAAGAGCTGAAACTAATCAGTATAATATTTTTATATAAATACTAAGCTGTATGGAAACCCGGAATAATCTGACCATTTTGCTTGTAATCATAGAGATACTTTTGACGCAAGCGTTGACGTCACCCCGGAGAAAGAGCAATAGTATACTATCTTTGTCAGTTACGCGCCATGAGAAGAAGTTCATCTGCGTCGTGTAGTGTCAAGAGTGACAAAGATATTTGCTATTGCTCTCTTCTCGGACTGACTTCATTGCATAATTCTATAGGTGGCGCTAATGCGTCACAGAAATGTGTTATGTTTTTGATTTGGGCAGTCAATGCACAAGCATAGGCGCGCGGATGCTCTAGGTATAAATATATCTCTATGTAATCATCTAACAAATAATTTCAGTTCTTGGTTTATGAGAGATTGAAAAAAATCATTTATTAATTTGATTAACTAACCATCTTTATTAACTAACTATTACAGTTACTTCCATGATCCCTATTACTTCGATCGCTTAACAATAACAGGACCTACATTATCTCCAGTTTCTTTGTTGTGATTTCCGTGTGCACCATCACAATAAGGCCACTAAAACGAAAGTAGTTAGATTTGATAAATTAATAAATGAAAATACTACATTTTTGCTTCTCCAACAACGACAAAAAGCAGCTTTTTCAGCAATGTCCTCCACGTCAATAGAGTCAACCACCTTAGGATTTGTCTTGAGTATGTTAGGATTCACTTTACCACAGGGTGCAGGCCTTCCATGTGGGCAGAATGCACGATAACTCACATAAGTAACTCCAGCAAGAAATGCTGTTGGAGGAATTAGGGCTGCCCAATCCTTAACTGTATATAAAGATCACTTGAAATCAGTTGAAACACTATTTCGACTTTCTCTCTTACCGCCTAATTTAAACCATCCACCAAACGAATCTGGAATAGGCAGACTAGATAAGTAGTTTGGAATAGTTGATTTAACAAGTGATGATACAGCTTGCATCTTGCCTGCTGATTCGCTATATTCGAAAAATTATTTATCAGTTGTGTGCACGTGTATAAGAGATTTTACGTTGCTGACTTACAATCACTAATCGTAAGTCAATGAATTACAGCACTGG
This sequence comes from Aleochara bilineata, assembly GCA_003054995.1. Taxonomy (NCBI): domain Eukaryota; kingdom Metazoa; phylum Arthropoda; class Insecta; order Coleoptera; family Staphylinidae; genus Aleochara; species Aleochara bilineata. The sequence goes on along the minus strand of NBZA01004089.1, from coordinate 553 downwards.
AGGAATTGAAGTGCTACAATTCAGACACTCAAGGCTATGAGATTGTTTCTTTAGCTCGGTACGCGTACCAATTGCACAACGTCTGTATAGATAGATACACGTTTTTCTACAGCTCGTGCTACTGACAACGTAATAATATTACATATCCAACATTAGTTATAAAAACCACTGTATTACCTAATATTCATAAATACCATGTCACGGGCGTAACAACTATCCCCGAATGCATTTTCTATTTCAAACTTGCAATAATTTATAAAATTATGTGCATTTTTAATTAATCTGATAACACATTCATTATATTCTCCCAAAATGTCTGTCTGTTAGGTAAAAATCTTTAATTTTTGTGGCAAAACGAGTTGACTCGGTATAATTATTAGTGCCATCTAACATTAAAAACACTAACGTTCAGTTTATTTAATGTAGATGTCACTATAAACGTAGAACGTGTGCAGGTGAATAAAAATGACTTTCTGTGCCAGTGATCCTCAACCTTTTTTCTCGTGGCCTATTTTTTAATTGTTTCCAAATTTACCAACGCACAAATAAAATT